>JAVQJD010006152.1:0-24572 GCA_036023655.1 Nannoperca australis
GATCTTTAGAGGATGAGGAAAACGCGAAAATATAGAGCAAATGGTTGCAAATATGTGGAGGGGGGTGGGAGGGGGCATGTGCAGACGGGAGGTTTCCTGTGTCAGTGGTCGTCATAATGTGTCTGTGACAAGGGGACAGGGTTGCCTGTATTTATAAAGGTTAGATTTTTTTTTTTTTACTGGGGGTAAAAGGGGGAGGGTGGAGTCCAAAAGATGTTCCATACGATATGTGGTCCAAGCTACAAACGACGGGCAGAACAAATGAACTGGATGATGATGAACAATTTGGTATTTTTGAAAATAAAAAACTTGGCATTACAAAGCCACCATGTGGCCATATGATGCAAGTTGACAAGGACAAAACATGTTATTTTAATGTTATTTTTTATTTTGAAATCATATTATTAATAAAGTCATTAAGTACTGTTGTCCCTGTGTGTGTGTGTGTGTGCGTGCGATTCATTGACCGCTGTGTGACCCGGTCATGGCCGCCTGGTGATGGTTCGTGTAAAGTTCATGTGATGGTCAATGGAGTCTGCGGGGTTAAAAGGACAAGCAGTGAGCTGGGCAATAATGCTCATGATGCATTGACCATCTATCGAGCAAATGTCTCTACAGGGAGGGATTTTTATTGGCAAAGGCTGATCAATAAATTGTGCTCTGACGCAGCTCTGCACTGAGAAAACTTGGTGTGAGAATGGTAAGGCCTTGGCTGCCCCTCCATTATTAACAGTTGTAGCCATATTATACAGTATATTTGCCATTTTAGCATTTGTGTGGTAAAGGAAACAATCACTGTGAGACAACAGACATTTGTTTTCATGAGTTTTTGCCATAACCTTAAATATTTGTGGGTGTAACAAACCACTGTAGGCGATGTTACAATTTAATAATCAAGATGCTGTATGGCAATATTGGGTTATTATATTAGTTTCTGTGCTGTGATGAAATACATCAGTCAGGTATTTTAAAAAGCAGGATATGCCATAAACAGACATTGCTGCCTGGTTATTTTGCCTATAAACAGTATTAGTAGCCTATAAAGTATTCCATTCATTTGTTAGTCAGTCTTTAGAAATCTACAACATCAGCAGTTCTCAAAATGTGAAGATTTACTTGTTTTCTTCTGTGAAATTGAGAATCTTTGCGGTTTGGACTGTTGAGCCAAAACAAGCAATTTCAGGATGTTACCTTTGGGGAAAATAAAATCTTCTAATATTTTATAGGTAAAAGAATGGATTCATTGAGAAAGTGATTAACAGATTAATTTAATTTAATTTAAGCCTTAATTGTAGACTTAATATTACATTATATACACAGTGACAAAGGATTTTATCCTCTAGTTTCATGGTAACATACCCCCAAAACACCATAACACCTTTTATATGTTTAGAATTTTGGTGAAATATTGACCCCTTGCGATTATCTTGAAATCAGAACATATAACAAATAGGTACAAATGTTTGAACTTTCACTTCATTGGAGATGATTAAGATCTAAACTAGCTGGAAATCTATTTGGGCATCTACAGCAGACACCTTTTGTACCAGTATAGGCTTAACTGGCAGAACACACCTGCTTTTAATGAAGCACTAATTAAGAGTCCTGGGAAGAACTTGCACAGGTGTTGCGAGTAACTTTAATGATGTCTCTTTTCCTCGAGGTTTTTTTTTTTCTTCTATGAAGGAGAAAAATGTTTGCTGTGAAAAAGATCTGTAGCCGACCAGAAGCAGTGGAACATGTGATACTTCACTGAAAGAAATCTCTGTTTCAGCCACGAGGACGGCAACTCATCAGGACTTCTCATTGTCAGGTCTCTTGGGGAAAACAGCAGGCAAGACACACTGTGACGTTATTAAGATATTGCGAAGTGTCACTTTACATTGTGAGTACTTCATTTCAAAGCCCCTGTTTTTGTACTTCTACTTCAGTAAATGTGAGATAAATATTGTACTTTTCACTCCACTACATTTGAGAATGTTTAGTTACTAGTTACTTTGTAGATTCAGATTTAATAATACAAAATAAAATCAGCAAATAATTGTATTACAGATTAAGATAAGACTTTGCAAGCTACCCAGCAATCAGAGGTGCAATCCGAAGCATCAATACTTATAATCCTTAGTTATTTTATTAATTTAACTTGTTTAAGTAAACAATTCATTAAAGTATTACAAATTCTTATAATCCAATAATTTTACCTTATTCTGAAATGGACCATTCTGGATAATGAGTACTTTTGGTACTTCAAGTATATTTTTATGCCAATAAATTTGTACTTTTACTTCAATATATTCTTTAACGCAGGACCTTTTGCTTTTGACACTATTTCTACACTGTGGTATTAGAATCAGTACTTCTTCCACCACTGATCCTGTACACACACTCAAAATAATGACTAAGAACAACAGAGCTTCAGGCATTATCTTAATCACCTTTATTATTCTTTATATAACTGATCAAACACACAAACATTCAAAGGGCTGCTCTGCTGCTTCTCCTGCGGCGTCATGCACATTTCTGTCTGTCAACCCGGATATTGTTCAGCAGCAGCTCTGAAAGGTCCGGTAAATCCAGTTTTCTGTCGGGGGTCTCGTGAGTTCTTGCTCAACTGTTTTTGTTTGAGGCTTTTGCCGAAGAACATATTTTTGAATGAAATGGCTCTTAACGATAAAGTGCAGTAATGAAACCATCAAATGACTTCTTAATACAGGACTTTATCTTACAGGCTGTTGAACTAATTATGTATTGAATGGGCATCATTGGCTTTATGATCGTACAAATTCAAGACAGCAAGAAACTCACTCACCCTGACGCGCTGGTCACCATCATTTCTTTATTTAACTTTATTCACATGCGAAATTCCTTCCCTGAATTCCAATTACTATGAGCGAACCATACCCTCAGAGCTACAAATACCTATATGCTTATTATATATATATATACACACACAATTACTTAATATACAAGATCAGCTCTTTGGAGTGCAACAAACTCGAAGCTAAAGACACGTGGTCACCGGATCAAAACCTTAAGTATCTGAACATTTAGTGTGATGCTCAAAAGATGGCAACAGACCAATAAGGACACCTCCAATGCAGTTTAAATATTTGCCATGAACCTACATATATTCTAAATTATGTACATTTTTCCATTCCATGTTTTGAGTGCAAGAAATTATGCATGAGATTTCTGGGCTGCTGAATAACTGGCCAAAGATGTAAACAGAAAAAACTCAATAAAAATGAGATGATGATGATGTTGATGTAGGCAAAAAGGTATTTACATTATTACACACATTCACAGCGGATCTACACACAAAATGACTGTTGGAAAACATTTCAACAGGACCAGGCGGGTGTGTAGGCTGCGACGAGTCAGCGTACAGAACAAGTCTGACTTTACAAAAGGCAACTGATATGGCTTCAATGACGTTTTTACAGCATGGAAAAACATTTGGATGATTAGTTGTGGGATATAGTTTTAAAATGCACCGCTGCAACTACCTTTGCAGAAAACATTTGTCTTTGAACACATGTTCAAAATAAATGATTACTTTCTTTGAAACCAGGCTGACAAAGACGAGGGGGGGGGGACAAAAACAGCTAATACACTTAAAGAGGCCAGTAAACTATTGAATATAATTGCTGAATATCATACTAAATAGTTTCTAGAAATGTTCAAAGCTCATTTGGCCCATGTAAACTTTGGCAAACTGAAAATAAATAAAACAACAAATTCCTTTTTTTTTTTTTTTTTTAAACGAAACATCCTATAAACGTTTTTTTAAAATTCTGTCTCTTCATCTCCAGTAAATGCAGTGCAATAAACAACTTTTTCTCATACAGCTGCGGCTACTTCATCTATCCGATATCACCGGTGGTCCGAATAAATAGTTGAATTGTTCAAAATCAAAGATATATCACAATGGCTTGTTGTTTTAGTTTTTCCTTTTGTACAACACCCACGAACGTAAACCACGACGGAACGATCAAAACTTAAGGCGATCAATAAATGCTTTTTTACGACAAATGGCAACAGGGCGAGGTTGGACAGATGAGGTCTGGACCTCCCTGCAGGAGCAGCTCTATTTGGGGGGCAGCGGGTTGTCGGGGGTCGTTGGGGTTGCCAGTTCTTTATAAAAGTTCTCAATCTGCTCTTTGTACATTTTCACCACCACGGGCCGCTTCAGCTTCATGGTAGGGCCTGTGGAACAAGTAGAGAATTCATAGGGTTAAACATTTGTTTTATTTTGAAGGTTTTAGATGGGTTTAAACCTTTTTAATCTGCACCAGAGGTTTAGTCTAAACCCAGTTGCTTTGTCCTGTGGAAATCACTTAAGCTCCACTAGAGGGCATTGTCTCCGAGGTTTAACTGCAGACTTGGTTCGGTTTAAAAGGCAGATTTTCAGCATGATGTTATGCAGATTAAGTTTAAACTAACCTCAGGTCATTGTAACTCCCAACTGATTATCTGACAAACTAACAGCTTTGTATGTATGTATTTATTTAATTTAATTATTTGTTAAACAAAGCTTCTCTCATTAATTCATTAATGCCCCCGCAGGAAAGACAATGAAACAACGGTTTCAGTATCCCAGACCAGTTCCCCCTGCACTTCTAATGTGAGCGAACACATTTGACCCTTGATGGCGATCTTCCTGCAGGACAGAGCTCCACTTCCCCGGCACACTCACCCAGCTCGCCCCCTGTCACGGAGAAATCCCGATCCAGAACGATCCACTTCTGAATGCGCTGGGCGTTGGAGCTCGCCTTGTCGTTGACCCTGTTGATTCCCTCCTGAATGGCAGCGTGCACCGCGCGGTCACGGCCGCCCGCGATCTCGGAGACGCGCGCGGCGCTGCTGCCCAGCTTCCGGCAGAACTCGACGGCTTCCGGCGTCAGCTCGTCCTCTGGATCGCCGGAATCTGCGTTCACGTTACACTGGAGAGGAGGGGGGGAAAAAAGTTTGATTTCATTGCCTAATATTTAAATGTCCCAGTCTATGCAGCTTAAAATGTGGCGCCATCTAATCATATTGCAGTATTTTTTAAGCCCACCAGATGGCGACATCTAAAAAGAAATCTATCCAGTGCTTCACTTTTCACTGAAGCTTCTTTAGCCATCAGTTAAGACAGATATATCGAGTCTTTCCAAAATTAGATTCAAAGGTGTAAAGATATAATGTTTACGAGGCTCAGAGCCTTTTTTACATCCTGTTATCTACAGTTTCCCCACTCACCACGGGGCCCTGCTGTCCTCTACACACAGGACACACTGAACCCACTGAATCATGCCTGCTGTGAAGTCACTAGGGGCCGGCTGTATAAATGACGATTATGCACAAAGTCCATTTTCCCGCATATAACAAGTATTTACACAGTTTTCTTTAAAATAGCTGCGAGTGATACGATCAGGTGTTTTTGTTTAGGTCGTTTGCCAATTGACCGATTGTGTTACTTTCTAATTTACATACGAGCCATCATTTCCGTTAATCTTCTAATTTGATCATGAAGCAATTTGTGAAGTCTGTTTTTTGAATTCGAGGTCTACAAACGAATCACTGCTCATCCTTCTGACCTTAAAGACGATGGTTTACAGGTTCACGTGATGAACCAGTGATATGGGCGCTATAAAAAGCCACAGTCGTGAGTAATGACAGCCGCTCCGGTGCTGTTGGAAAAACAGTGTGTAATTGCCCTTCTTCTCGTTAACAGATCTCTTTCAATTAGAGATTTATAAAAAATAAAAAAACAGACCCAGGCTTTATAAATCTGACAAACAATGACAACACGTTTGTCTTGAGCACACAGTGTTATGTTTCTTACCTTAATGGTGAGCAGCATCGACAGGAACTTCTTCTTGTCTCCGATCAGCATGGCGTTACTAATCAGCGGTATGGCCTCCTTCACCGCATCCTCGATAGGAACAGGAGGGATGTTCTCTCCTCCTGCTGTGATGATCAGCTCTACACACACACACACACACAGGTTGATTAGCAGACAGGCTTAATTGATTGCTGATAAAGAAAAATGTTCTTAATGCTTACAGATTCAATCTCCTGACAGGACACACTTCTCTCTCCTACATCCAGCACAGATGTACCCCTCTGAGTGTTATCTCTACAAAAAGGTGTATAAAATAAGAACCTTTAATTCTCCCGGTGATGAAGAGGAAGCCGTTCTCGTCGTGTTTGCCCAGGTCACCCGATTGCAGCCAGCCCTCTGCATCGAGAGCCTCCTCCGTCTTGTCGGGCATGTTGAGGTAACCCATGAAGACGTGACGGCCCCAGAAGCAGATCTCACCGTTTCCCTCCTCGTCCAGGTTGTGCAGCTTCGTCTTGCACCCCGGGAGCTCTTTACCGCAACTGCAGTACAAAACAAAAAAATGTTTAATCGACCGAGCATGCGCTTTGAAACTGGCTCTTGATTTTGTCAGTGCAAGAAAATTCTGTGTCAAATCACACACAGAAGTAGAAAGAAAAGTGGACCTGGTGAGCTTGAAGGCTTCAGGGTGGGAGATGGTGTGAGGTCCGGTGCTTTCACTCATGCCGTACAGCTCGTACAGAGGAACGTCCAGGCTGAGGAAGAACTCCAAGGTGTCTTTGGTGATGGGAGCGGCGCCTGTGTAGCACCTACTGCAGCGGTCCAGGCCCAGAGCCTTACGCACCTTTTTGAACACAAGTTTTTTGGCTATGTGGTAGCTTAACGGTGTGCGGCCCGCTGCTCCGCTTCTGGGGAGAGATGAAAAAACAGCAAGCGTGAGTGTTCTGAGCCACATCTGTTGGTCCACCACTACCAACAACCACTGGATGGATTGCCATTAGCGTCGCCAATATTTCAGTTCATCCACTACTTTCAAGGCTTATGACTAAATACATGCAAAGGTAATGATGTTCCCACTTTCTTTAGTGCCAATTAGCAAATGTTAGCATGCCGACACGCTAAACTAAAATGGTGGTCATGGAAAAGAACAGAATGATTTAACCACGGTCTAAATAAAGCTGTCATTTGGTAAAACGTGTACGTACTGATTAATCTTGCTAAGATTAGTCTGCAGGCCGACATCTTTGGCCCAGACAGCCACCTTCCTGCGCACAGTGGAAGACTTGGCTCCGACAGACCTCATCTTCTCCTGCATCTTCTCCCAGACACGAGGGACGCCCATGAAGGCTGTGGGACGCACCTCCTTCAAGGTGTTCACCAGAGAGCCCTGAGGAACAAAAGCAGAAAAGATCACATGTAGCTTACAGCTCACATGGAGAGGAAATGAGTAGAAAAACAGGAGTCTGCTATCAGACAACGCGAAAGCCAAGGCCTTGGAAAAGTGTAGGGGGGAGGACAAGAAAGTCCTAAGGAGTAAGGAGCCCTGAGAGGCGGCAGCTCAGCACACCAGACATCTTTTATTTTTTCAAACCGCAGATAAAATCTTGCAATTCCCGTAAAAAGAAGGACAAAGTTATGGAAGATGCACGTGATTGGTGGAGGGTTTAAGGATCAGAGAACTTTTTGATGATGGCCTTCATTCATGACGATCTACTGAAGTTACCCTGAACTATGAAATACCCTCCCTCTTTATATTAAAGCAGAAAAGTGTGTGTGTGTGTGTGTGTGTGTGTGTGTGTGTGTGTGTTAGAGAATTTGTTTTGTATGCAATTTTTTTTTTAATTCTTGTGAACTCCTTTGTTGCTGTGAATGTTTTGGGGTTATTGTACGTTTAATTTTGTTTGTAGTTCTCTACTAAGCATTGTTATTAATCCTGTTAGGAAGCAATTTAGGCTTTGTCTCCGCATGAGAGGTGCAATATTTGATATCTAAAAAATATCAATATAATGATTGTTATTCTGGCAGCTGCTTGAAGCTTATGCGCTGGTTTTCAATTTAATTTCCCTAAATCTCTGCAGTAAATAATGGACCCCATATTTTGAGGGTTCACGTGTTTGAGTACCATTCACCGCGTATGATGCATCTCACCTTCAGTGCATCTGGCTGAGCGAAGTAGGTCGCCCCGCCGACCCTCATGGTGACCCAGATGTCGACCATCTGGGCTGCGATGTGGCTGAGCGGCAGGTAGCTGACCACCACCTCCTGAGTCTGAGTGGCGTCTGTCAGACGCACGTGACGGCAGGTGGAGAGCGCGGTCCATGTTATCTGAGGGGGAGGAGAGAGGACGCATCGTAATCATTTCATGTATGCGAGGTCACAGAGACATTAGTGAATGGATACGACCAGTGTTTTATACGTCTATATATGAACTTTGACGAGAATAAAATACGTATATAAAAACAAGTTTAAATTGTTTCAGACAGCCGGGCGCCAGGTTAATCAGTTTATGGTTTAACGGGACAACACATCTTGTCTTGAACACACGGTGCTAAAGGTGAAGCCATTTCAATTCCTCGTGTACTCTGCTGATCCATTCCTTTGTAGAAACCTGCCTAACAAGCAGTGCAGTACCTTCAGCCGTCAGCAGCATCTGCACTTTGAGTTTCTGCTGTCATCAGTCTCAGGAGCCAAAAACATGTGACGCTGTTCTCAGGAGGTTTAAAAACACCCGTGGCTCATGTAACTTACATTGTCATGGCTGAGCATAACTCCTTTGGACTGGCCTGTGGTTCCTGAGGTGTAAATGAGCGTGCAGCACTGGTTCGGCTTCTGGCTGGCGATGATCGCGTCGAGCGGCGCGTCAGGCTCGTCGCGTCCGAGATCCATGAACTCCGCCCACTGCAGCGCACAAACGAAATCACTTAGATGACGCTTGCTGAACCCAAGTAAATCATTTCATGTTTCTCAAACGGATTGTTTGCTTACTGTGTACAGATTTGGTCCCTTCTCTTTCAGTGCATCTTTGTACTGGATGATGGCTTTCAGGTGCGGCAACTTGTCTTCAATCTGTGAACAAATGAAATCTAATAAGCACGTAACTACAGGCAGTAGTCAACAGAGAGGCTTGTGACATTTCTACTGTACTGGCTATAAATATTTATGTAATTTAAGTATTTTATGACCAAAACTATACAAAGAATGTAGAGTGTTCACACTGAAAAGGTTACAAAATAAAGAATAATAGTCTGTATGCAGACTAAAAACCCTTTGATTTGAAGTGTAGACGTACACAAAAGGAAATAGAGGAGTTGCTCACTTTAAGTGTAATTGGCTGTGACAGTCTTACTTCTTGGTAATAGAAAATGGTTAAGTGTGTTGATTTATTGTATTCTAACTGCACTAACATCAGAATGTAGTATTTACTGTAAACAATTACTATTTAGTACAAACCTGAGACACCTATTTCTTACAGGATATGTGGTATGTGAACTTTATCAATTCATAGTCCATATTTACATGCAGTGTTTCACTCACTCTGATCTCACCTGAAGGATCTTCTCCAGCTGTTTGTGGTTCTCCACCACAATGATGTTGGCCTTGCTGTTGTCTGCTACATACTGGCATGCTTCGGGAGAGTTGGTGGTGTAGATGCCCACAGCAAACCCACTGCATCAAAAAGGACGAAAGGACAAGTCAGACTTAAGCTTTTTCACCTAAAGTACCTCCATTACAATTCCTTATTTTCCATTTTTGTCTGATGGTTTGTGTTTTTAAAACTGTCGCATTCCAAATGAAGATGGGACAATAGAAACTACCTGACCTGGCAGCATTGCAGCACGTGATACTACCAATTCGTTTAGCAAACTAAGCCTGTGATTTGACTCATCGGAACCAGTTTGACTAGCTGACAGTAGTTTCAATACATTCTCACTGCCATGCATCAGCACTGAGCAGAAGGTAGGCGTGGGAATGCACAAACATCACCTGCATGTGTGTTACAGCTCGGGTAACAGATGCTCTGTGGTGTAAGCAGCTCAGTTGAGGCATGCCGAGCGGTGACCAGTCAGCGAGTTCTTAATTAAAAAAAGGTTTTGATTTCTCAGATGGAGTCAATTTCTTGGTCCCTTTTTAGCTCGCTGAATGAAGCGCATGGTTTAGTTTCTGTCCACGCCGAGAATTGATGCATTTATGCAAGCACCGCAGAAGAGAGGCGTGCGGATACTGTTATGTGATGTGCATAAAAGTGTAATTCATCAGTGGTGGAAGAAGTACTCAAAACCTTTACTTAAGTAAAATGAAATTAATACTCAATTACGAGTGAAATACCTGCGTTTAAATAATGTCCTAAAGTAAAAGTTAAGTAAGTAAGTAGTTCAAAAAGGGTCACAAGATAAATCTGAGAGGTAGTGGGATGATTAATGGGAGAGGAAAGAAGAAGAACTTCTGATACGATGATGATGATCTCTGATCTTTGCTCTTTGTGAAATATTGGATAATTTAACTTCTTTGCGCCTCGAGCAGTTATTTGAATGAGAGGTTTAAAAGGGAAAAAGCTCTTTGGTGGAACTGCTAACAACTTATAGACATCTAAAACATGTGACAAGGGGCACTCCTTTTTTACCTAAAGGGTAAGGTAAGGTTTTGTATTGTTTTATTTTATAAGCTTGTTTTTATTTATTTTTAATGTCAAATCTTAATTTGAAAATAAACTAGTACCTACAGCCGTTAGATAACCGGAGGGGAGTAGAAGTACTATCGTTGTCAGATTCCTGATGAACTGATGCAGGTCATCAGCCTCCTGTTTGGCATAGTGTTGTAATCTTCCATTCAAGATGCCTCCACGCTAAAGAGGCTACGTGCTGAACTGGATGACATCCAAAGTTATGTTCTGGTGAACTCGTGTCTCAAGACTTGGATTTTGCCACTCAGGTGTGCGAGAGATACACGCGCGTACACACGTAGCAGGCGATGAAAATGTGAGTGAGTCAACACTGCGCTCATCACGGACGGTTACATAAACTCTGAAATGCAGAGGTGAAGATGACACTCACCCTGCCAAAATAGCTCCAATGTCAGAGACGAACCACTCAACGGAGTTGAAGCCCAGGACGCCGACACCGTGGTAACGCTGCAAACCAAGCTGGAGAAAGACAAAACATAAAGTATAAATAAAATTGGAACATTCTCCACAACTTTAAAATGTTGCTGGGACATCGCAGGTACAGTGTAATCATCTTTCCTCTAGGCTGTTTGCTTTCTTTCATTTATTTATATTTTGGAGACAGTTTACATTGCAGTTTGTGGTAAATGTTTATTTTTTAACCGCCGTTTGGAAAAATACAATGTATGAATATTTCTGCCTTTGTTACACTAAATGTGAATATTTTAAAAACTTTACACTCTTCTGTGCGTTTAGGCCCAAAAAAAAAAATAAAAAAGGTTCTTTCCTTACGAAACTCTTTCAAAAGTTCAATTTTCACACGTGCACTGAAATCAATCTAAAATAAAGTTTGTCTTTGTACCTTTCTAACATTTGAAGACATGACGTCTTGTACAACCAGCTGCAGATCTGCTGATCCAGAGAGTGATCAGTGATCAGATCTCGGGGTTGCTTCAAGTGCATTGCCCCGAAAGCTGTTACTATGGAAACAGATATACAGCCAAACGTACACAAGACTGCCACAATGGAAACTGATAGCGATAAACTGGCAGATTAGCTTTTTAAATAACTCAGTGTTTTATAACCGTAGATGAAAAATGATGCTAACGTAACGCTGACCTGAGTGTGCTTTGTTAACTACTAAGTGTTTAAATCTCTCATTGTTGCACTGCGAGCTTCGCATCATGAACTTTTGGCCTATAACAAGCGGAGCGTGTGTCAGCGTGTGTGGGGGAATCAAGTTCAAGTTAGTTTGTATGTATAAATAAATACAGAGAGACACGTACAAGCCTGTGTGTGTGTGTGTGTGTGTGTGTGTGTGTCCATGCTGACCAACTGTGTTGGGTTTCACAGTAAACAACAACGTGCTCTGTCCTGTATGAACAGCTGAGGCCTGTCCTGAGATGCCTCACTGACATTTCGGCCCGACTCCTTTGTGCCGCGTCGT
Organism: Nannoperca australis; assembly: GCA_036023655.1. Taxonomy (NCBI): domain Eukaryota; kingdom Metazoa; phylum Chordata; class Actinopteri; order Centrarchiformes; family Percichthyidae; genus Nannoperca; species Nannoperca australis. The sequence continues at coordinate 11,932 of JAVQJD010006152.1, forward strand.
GCGTCGTCTAGACTGACTTGGCATAAAATCAAATGCGCGGACGCAATACTTTTTATTTTAATTTTTTAGAAACAAAAGCAACAGAAGTCGATTGTTTAACAGAAAAAAAGACCGTTAGATACTGAAGGAAAAGTGTCGCTCAGGGTGAATAAAAAAAAAAGTGCTTTTCTCTGTGAAGAGAAACTCTCCTCACTTTTAAGGTGTTGTCTGATTGAGAAGCTTTATTTTTTGAATGAGACTTCGCTACTTGCTATTCAGTTCAATACAGTATTATTAGTCATTTAGTCATCAGTTATTAGTTTAGCGCCATATCATGACGGTTAAATCAGGGTAGTTTTTCATACAGAGCAGGTTTAGATCAACTCTTAATTGCTATGTGCCGTAATTTCCCAGCATTGAACCTGCAAACGTTGAGTTTCCACTAAACCCAACAGTTTATGTAATAAATGATAAAGCTGAAATAATATACTTACACAAGCTACATCAGTCACTGTGTGTTAGGACTGCAACGAACAATTACTTTATTTACTGACTCTTCTGACTAGATTTCATTTTTGTTTGATGAGTAATTCTGGAGCGTTTGGCATTTAAGCAAAAAAAAAAAAAAAGTACTGTAACGATTATTTGATTATCAAAATAGACTAATTGTTCCATCTCTAGTGTGTTGTTTACTTTCTTACTGAAAAAGCTGAAAATAAACACACCATGGACATAAAGCGACATCAATAATACTTAAAATACTAGAGGTTTTGGTGTTTTGCACTGATATGTCATTTTGAATTTGACTTCAGCTGTAAATACGAGGTTTCAGATATGGCTGCCGTTTATACTAGATGAAAAACTACCTTGAGGAAGCTCTTGGCGGCAGTGCGGCAACTCTGGTAGTATTCTCTGTAGTTCAGGCTCTTCTGCTGCTCGCCCTCCTTCCAGCTCAGCGCTGTATACTCGCCAAAGCGCTCCACAGCTGAGGTGAACATCTGGTCGACGGTCAGAGGGGTCTCAGCAGCCAGGCCGGAGTCCCCCATCCTCAGCTTCACCTCTGCATCGCGCTGTGACGTCCACAGGCCGGGCTCTCCTGCTGCCGGCACCGACAGGGAGTTCGGGCGCTGGGCTTTCACTGGAAGACGAGAAGAGGGGCGTCCAGAAAAATAAGCAAAGGGCTGTCGGGAAAGTTCAATGACCGATCTCCTTTCCACGCAGAACTGAACTGCCGGAATGATCTCCGTGCGGGATGCAACAGACTCTCCACTCACCGTCTGGTACTAAAGCTACAAACAAGCATGGGCCACTGAGCAAATGAGCGATCCTGATCCAAGCGTTTGGCAACACTCACACAGGATGCACAGTGATGAAGCCGTTTTTTCAGGTTGGCTGGATGGAGTCAATATCACCTCACAACTGTGTAAGCTGTTTTACTGTTATGGACAAAAACGTTCTTACGTGAAACCAAGAGTTGTTACGATAAATTGGGTGCATTAAGAACAACATCTTAAACCGTTTTAAAATTGTTGTTAAAGAAAAACCAACATGGGGTTTCATTTTTGTAGTTTTATGGGTTATCATAACATAAGTAATTCGTCAAACAGTTGTGCGTTTCCCGGTCCTGAGAGGGATTATTAGCAACATTTTTAGTGCTATAACCAGAGGTGAACTGTCAGGAGAGGCAAACCAGGTTAAATGTTTGTGGACCCCAAAGAAATTTGGGAAAAAGGCACCTCTGCTGCCTCAAAAACACGCTAAGTGGAGCCCCTTCTGTAAGTAATGACGTTTCATCCAGCACAGCTGAGCTAATGAATTACTTAATTATTTAAATGGGGCCTCAATGAGCTTCTTTGCTTGGGGCCCTCCAGACTCTAGGATGGCCCCTGGCTCTAACTTTTTACTGCTTTCACTTTTAAATAAAGAAGTTCTGATTGGCTTGTTTACAACCTGTCTGATCAGCTTACCGTGGACCACATTTCTTGCCCTGTTGGACTTATTTTTAGGGATGTTGTCGAGCTCAGAGGCCTCTGCAATTATTTTGTTGACCACAAACCCTAAGGGATAAGCACGATCTACAATACATTTAAAAAAATAAACAGTGGATTTCATCTAAAGAGTTGATGAGAAAAAGGGGAAAACGGCCAACTGAACTGAAAAGAAAGAAACGGCCAGCAGGATGTTTTCAATATGCAATGGTGTCATATTGCAAAAAGGGGAACTAGATGATGGTGGATTTATGACCAAACACAAACAGCTGGTTATTAGTACACGGAGCAGATGGACTCTGCCAGCAGCAGACATGTAAGGTGAGCGTTCAGTCCGAGGCGATGAAAACAAACTAAGAACAGATTCACTACTCCACTGACTTGCTGGTCATTTTGAAGGTTCCCTGTTAATTCAAATTAACTTTAAATCAGAAGAATTGTTTAAAATCCAGTCAGTATTCATATATTGTATGTCAAAGTCAAACTTTGCAAACAATATCATGGAATAATAACTAAATGTATTTTCCCCCTCGGTGACTAACACAGGAAGGAATGTCAAAGTGCAGACTCGAGCCAGGAAAAGGAAAGTCAAGTTGTTCTGCCAAAGAATGTGGGCACTTTTGATTGGCCTACTTCCTCAGGAAAAACGTTTAAAGACAGAACTGGTTCACTAATGCTGACTTTAGTAACTTGAGCCAACCCAGCGACTGGATCCGACTCTGAACATATCTGTTGTGTCACAGTGTTTTCCTGATCATCGTTTTTATTCCGGCTGCACCACCGTCACAAATGTTAGAGTTCGGGGAGGGACGAAGAAAGAGTAAACACGACCTGGTGGCTTTTCTTCAGCCCTCACCTGTTTGTGTGTTGGAGCTCTGCTCTGCGGGGACCTCTGTGGTCTCGGTGCTGCTGCTAACTTCATTGTGTGCACCAGCCTCCTCCTCTCGTTCCCCTGCGGACTCTTCCCCTGAAGACTCACTGTAGAAACGGAGAGGAAAGAACATGACGCTTAACGCGGGAGAGTGGATTCCCAGAGCGACTGTCGCATCTGATGGGAAAACAGAGCAGAAAGCTCTGTTTTCAACTCAACTGATCTTGTACAACAATCACAATAATAGCTTCAACGTAAAGTTAAGAGTATTATTGCAATAAATTAAAGCTTCAAAGACAAAGTCAAAGTGACAAACCCACTATGATTACACTGACACTACACAATAACTAGAGCTCTAACCTGGGTGGTATATATGGCTGCTACCTACAACCTGTAATTTCCCCAATCATATTTAAATCTTTTTAAAAGACAATGATGCTATGCTTCTACAAAAAGCGCTACCAACTAGTTATCACGCTAGTAATACTGCAATCCCTGATAACATCTGACTCTAGACCAGCAGTTCCCAACCCTTTTGGCACGTCATCCTTTAAAATATATTTTTTTACAAAAACAACTAAGCAGCCATCACAGGTTACATATTTCTGTGGGCAGTTCAAGCTAAACATGTTTTTTGTTGTTTTTTTACATTCTGAGACAATTTGAATCATTTTTAGGAGGCATGAAAATGATAAACCAGTCAGTATTTTACAAGTAAAAACAGCAGATAGATGTAAAACATACATTCATGGAGCAGAACCATGTGTTTGTTTATTTCCTAACATATTGGTCATCTTGTGAGCCAACTCTCGAGACAGTGGTGTCAAGGTGTCTTGTGTGGACATACTTTAACACAATGCCGTCAAGGGAGGCTGCGCCATCTCCGGCGCTGCAGGTTGACTCCAGGAGGCCGCCTGCTCCGGGAGGCTCCATCACCACGGCTTCAGACATGGCGGTGGGCTCACACACGGTCACTGAGAGAGAAGAGTGACAGGGCTGGTTAGCTACTGAATATTTGACAATACACAAAGTACTGCCAGAATATGCCAATATTGTATCAGGTGCACCTGCAAAAAGGCATCAAAAAGCATCCAAATGATCTGAGAAACACAGATTTATTGTATTTATTATGTCACTATATTCAGAGGATCATATGTCTAGGAAAGGAAATATTTATTTGCATCCATTTAGCTAATATGTAACAAATATTGGCAGCTTCTGTTGTAAATATTGTTAATTATTTGATGTGTAAATATTGATGTAAGCGATGGTAGCTCTCGCCCGGGGATCATTATTTCAGGGTGCGGGAGCCTTTTACTTGATAAAGAAACTAAAAACACAAAACAGTCTTTTGGGAGTAAGAGTCGGGCCCGGTTTGCTCCCCAGGTCTCATTATGAGAAAGTAACACCAGCATGTGACAGTCTGCAACTTCTGGAACTCACAAGACTGACACCCGAGTGTCACATTACTTTTTCTATCAGTTGTAGTTGGGGTTACGTTTACACATCTATTCCTGTTGTGGACGTTATTCAGACATTTCATCAAGACATAAGCGACTCTAAATATTGATGACATATGGTAAATGAACTAATACAGAAAAGAACTAATGTACACAGATGCATACCACGCCAACAATCCCTCAAAGGACCACTGTATTTAGCTACTACTTGCTTTTTAATCAACCTTTATAGCTGCTTTTATGAGCTGCTAAACAAATACTGTCTTTGTCTATACCACGGCTCTTCTGTTGACAAAATTTGGTTGTATGGCAACGATGTGGGGGGACATATGGAGCCGAGCTGGCAAAATGGAAAGTCTTGCTACAGATAGCATTGTCTTGCTGCCAATAATGGATGGCCTTTCACCGTCGTGCTTGGTCAACAAAACACCTTTTTAAAAAGAACGTTTCCATGGCTCCACCCTCTCAAAATCCAATGAAAGCCATGTAGACAAAACTACATCTGATAATTAAACCATATTTTGAGATGTGAGGGCGTGAAAGATAGCCTGATGTCAATCCTTTGTATGGCGTTACAGTGTGTAAAAAGGTGATCAGTACCTTTTCAAAAGAGATGATGGGAGAATCCTTTTCTGCCTTTGCCATTACCTCATCACAGGAAACACGTCAAATCCTCCTAAACAATAAACCACTGCCACTCGGCCACCATCAAACCCACACCTCCATGACGCCCCCTCTTCGGTGACTATTGTGACAGCGGCCTATCATAACTCGCCTGTCCGGGTCAACTGGGCTTGGGCTAAGTGGAAAGAAACAGGCGAGGTCAGAGGGCAGGAACGAAAATATTTTCCATCACGCTTTAAAGTCTGACACATATCTGTCAACCACACCTTCAAATATATAACAAAGGAAGTGGGTAAAATGTAATCTTTCAGGTGTCAGTTGTATCTAAAAACAGCAGGAACGTTATAGCCAGTATTCCTCAAATTCTGGCCTCTGAGAAACCAGCAGCCATCACCTCAAACTCTCATCACTGGTGTAAAAGAAAATCAATCCTACGTCGCTCATGTGATGAGGCAAGCAGCCAGCTGACCCCGAGTTACTGAGTCCTACGGAGGCCTTGAGCTCTCAGCCAAGGAGACAGATGCCACACGGTGATCTCACCGCCGCTCACATGGACACACGTGCAAAGCATTTCATTTCTCTTTTTCCTTCCAATGCAGCTGCAGATTCCTCAAAGACACAGCTGTAAGTGGATGTGGGTTTCCAGCAGAATTAAAAAGATAGCAGGGTGGAGGGAGGCAGACATGGAGTAAACATCCTCCCCGCTCTGTCATTGTTTTGGCCTTTAAGCACGGGGGGGGGGTCCAGGCATGGGAAGGGTGAGGAGCGTCACACTGATCTTGAGAAAAGGTTCAGTCACTTGTAGCCTCCAAGTCCGGATGAATATAGCCTCAAACGTTCGACTAGAAACCCCCCTACGGCTCTGGCTTGTCCCCTTTTTATTTCCCCCTTCTTCCTTTCAACCCATGTTGTTCTCATGAGTGATCATCACATGAGCGTCACTCAAACACTCCAGATGCATGTCTGTGATCTAGCTCTGCTGTGGCAGCAGTTCTTGTCAGCAGTGACAAATACCATGCATGAGGGTTTTATTTTTAAAGTCTGAGACTGTTGGCTCAGGCAAAGCTTGGAAAAAGATGACCCCTTCACCCCCTGTTGGTTACCTTGCTTAATTTCCATTTAAATTTCTTAATTTCACTCAATTCCTGGATGCATTTGGGAACATGTTTGATATTTTATCCCACAGACACCCAACAATTGAGCCAAGATAGCCCAATATTACTGCTTGACATAACAGACTAACACCAAATACATTAAAAACTTTCTGACTCATGGTAAGTGAGGAAAAAAACAGTACAATTCCCTGAAACTACTTTATCTATTGTCTATAACCCACCTCCTACCTCTGCCTCGCAGCGTCAACCATTTGTCATCAAGGGTTACTGAGATCTTCCTCCGTGATATGTCCAAATATAAAATCTCCTGTGTGGTGTGGCAAACTATCCTTTTCACATTTGTCGTAATCAATGTCTTCCAGTGGGATGTATTTGGGAAGGGGTCTCTTGGGAAGGAAGGGTGCCACTAATGATTATTTTCAGTACACGTAGGTTAACGTGCCAATCGATTCATTGTTTCGTCTATAAAATGTCAGAAAGTAACGAATCCCAGAACCTGAGGTGATGTATTCAAATGTTTTGTTGTTGATAAACAGTATCTTCTCCACTTTGTTGTTTCAGTTCTTCATGGGAGCGCCTGTTGGATGTTCCTTTTTTTATGTTGCATCCTTGTCATGAAGTTTCCTTGTCATGTGCCTTCGCAGCTAATGCCCAGGATAAATTACCAGATGATGATCAAGCACTGCGCAAACTGACATCACTACTGCAACTGCATTCATGCAATCAGCAGAGGGTTGTGGATGGACAGCAGTCGTGCATAGCAACGGCTGAAAGGGAAATGGCACCAGCTGGACAGAGAACAGTTGTGTCGCAGATTCATGTAGAAGAGGTGTCTGTCACAACCTCATCCTCAGCCAGATGAATGAATGGGACTCTTCCCCACAACACAGTGCCTCTCCATGCCTGCAGACTTCAGTTTGGTTGATCCCCTGTCAGAGCAGATCAAGCCCCACCCCTCCTTCCAGTGTCGTCTGTCTGCTCTCGGGCTCTCCATCTCCACTTGACTGTCTGAACCTAATGTTCTTTCTCAGAAACACAAGTGAGATGAATCGTCTTTCTATCAATACATCCTCTGAACGATCCGCACCCCCGGCCAGCTGCTGCCTCTGCACAGCAGAGCGGTTTTTTACGACTGGGCGTAATCCTCTCAGCCTCCTCCACGTCAAGCCCAACATTACAAAAATTCCCATTCAAGTATTTGTAAGACATTTAACTGAAACGGGCTTTAAATGCATCCCTTTAAACGTGAATTGTCATCGGGCATATTCACACAGATCTTCCGGTTGGGTTACACCCTTTTGCAAGCGAGCAGCTATCCACATGTTGTGGAGAGGATGACTGGGCCATACATTTCACCTCCCTCGAAATATACAGATGAAATACTATGAATCACAGCTGGTGCTTAAATCGGGCTAAAATGTATCTCAAATTGTATTACAAAGTGTGGAATTAATACTTAAACCAGATGATTACAGGGGAAGTGAGACTGCGGCATAACATCCGAGGAATTTAAAGGATATGAAATCATATAAAATCTGTAGTATCGGACATGAAACATACAAACAAGCTGTTTTCACAGCGATCATCCTCATCCAGTTTCTTACCAGTACCGATCTGTGTAATTCAAGGTAAAAAGGACTTTATCTCAGCTTCATGGAATACACATATAAAATGTAGGTACTCACGTTGCATTGCTGCTAATTATGTCCCCCGGTTTGTGTTACACGTTTTCTCTGGACTCGTCTTTTCCTTGTCCCAAACGTCGGGGCTTCGGTTAATGCTAATAAATACACAAGCCACAAATACGCCAGCTGTCCACTGTTCCTACAACTCGAGCAGCGTATCATTCATTTTCAAACACCAGCCGGCTGTGTTTGTCCCACCCCCCCGAAAACCCCACCCAGACAGGCGGGCCCGCCTCCTCCAGACGCGCACTCCGCCCGCCCAGTTTCATCTCAACGCGACCCGATTGGCTGAAACTGCTCACACCACAAGGCCAATTTTCCATATAAGGCCACGCAAACCAAACGACGACGCATCGAACTCCCCCAAACCCATCCCCCTACAGAGAATCTCCCATGCACTCCCATGCACACACGCGCACGCACGCACCCAAAACACTCGTTGCAGATATGCCGGCTGGGGTTACTGTCGGACAAAGTGTAAGCAAACGTTGCAGGGGCCACGTTACAAGTGCAGTTGTGCTGGTTTGGCTATGACTTTCCACTAAGTGAAATCATTCTTATGCACACTGCAAGTAAGCCCACATCCTGTGACCTACATTATTAAAAATATAACACATTGATCTTCTTTCTTCTCCTTCTTCTTCTTCATGTCTTCATTTTAAGCCACTGGAAACCCATTAAGGCTGCAAGTAACGATTATTTACATTATGCAATCATCTGCAGTTTACTCTCTCAGGGTTAGGGTTTGTGCAAATTATACTCCGTTTACAATAATATAAAACAGACAAAAGAAGCAAATCCTCATATTGGAGAGGCTGGGAAAAGCAAATGTTTTGGCATTTTTTCTTGAAAATGATGTCACTTTATAATTCTGCTCCTCTACAATTCAAATGGAAAACACTATACTTCTTACTTCCCTACAGACATACAACATTTATAGTTAATAACACTAATGCACTCATAGATTAAATTATCCACATACATATAAATTTGAGTTCAAATGATTAATCAATTAGTCAATAAGAAAAAAAAAAATAATTAGCAACTATTTGGAATATCCTTTAAGTCAATTCTTAAGCAAAAATGTTTCGCGTTTCCCGCTTTTTGAAATGCAGTATTTTTACAGTGTAGTATTATTACTTTTACCTAAGTAAAGGATCTGAATACTTACACAAGAATATTTATGTATATATATATATATATATAGCTTTTGCTCATAGTCTGAATTCTTTCAAACGCAGTAACATTGTTTACAATCCTAACTTTAGCCTTGAAAATGAACTCCGTCAGTGCAATTACACACCTTAACAAGCCAATCAATCCTGTATTTCTAGTTCTTTAGAGCCATAAGGTGACAAAGACAGAAGCTCAAGAGAGGAAACAACTGCAGGCAGAGTAACTGAATTTAACAAAGTGCCCATAATAGAAATGTTTGCTGTTGGCAAACAATGTACTTGTGATACAACCACAAAAATAAAACAGGTGTGGAAAGGAGATCATGACCCCTGTGTGAACGAAGTGTGGGCGGGGATTCACATTGAGACGTTTCATTTGCCACTGATACACAGAAAAAAGCGTGAATTATATAAATAAATACTCAACCAGTACCAGAGGTAAAAAAGAAAACAGTTTGGTGAATGAGACAAAAAGGAGTTTCCTTTACGTAGTTTCCCCTTAACTCCGCGCCTCCACCGTTCAAAAGGTCAATTAGTGCAAGTAGAGGAAGCAGAAAACACACAAATGTCCCTACTTAACCTGATTAAAATATGCAGAAAAAACTACATTTTTGCTAACTCTTAAAATGTAAATGCTGACTTTTATTTTTTAACCTAAAAAAAAATAAACATTATTTTCTTGCCACAAACTGTAATAATAATAATAATAATAAAATTCCATTCAAAAATCTGCGAAAAATACATTCACATTTACTTAAAAAATGTAAAAAATGTGTCTGTTTATTCACACGACGTAAATTTGAACATAAATGACTTGGTGATTATCTTTTTTTATTTTCATGTGGCTTGTTGACTTTTTTTTAAGATCACTCTGAAAATATCTCACGTGTGTAGATGCTTCCCATGACTTCAAAAAATGTGCGCCGACACTGCTCTAAAGAAAGATCATTCTCAGCCAATTGCCATGAGAGATGAAAAAAGCAGAGCCACCACACCACAGCATCACATGACTTCCAGGGGACGACCCCTCCGGTCTGCCCATGTGCCACTGCTGAAACGCTGCAGGATGTGTTTAGTGCTGATGCACCACCGTGCACTGGGGTCAGTGTGAGTCAGTGACCTCCCCTCTCTCATCCCACGCTCGGCTGAGGCAGTTTCCTCAATTCAGAGACAAATATTGTACTTTTTACTGCACTGCATTCATTTGATAACTTAAGTATATGGTTAGTTAGTAGTTCCAGATTCAGATTAATGCTACAAAATAAAATCAATACAACAAATGAATCATGATAATATGCCAGGAGGAAATTCCCAAGCTACCCAGCTGTGTGTGTGTGTGTGTGTGTGTGTGTGTGTGTGCGCCATAACATTATGACAGGTGAGGTGAAGAGCATTGATTATCTTGTTACAATGACACCTGTCAGTGGGGTGGGGGGTGGGGGGGTATATTAGACAGCAATGATAAAACATTTTACATTTACACTAATAATCACTGATTAAACATTATATTAACATATAAGTCGTCTAACTGTTGTGGTGCTATGTTCATGATGATGTTTCCAAAATGTATTTTATGTTTGTGATTTTAATAGAAAATTACTACAGTTTTCATTTCATGGGGAAAATATGTGTTATTTGCAGCAATAAAAGAAGTATTCATGTTATTTTCATTGTTTTTATTATTGGATCATTTTTATTCATAGACTACCACAGCATGTTATGAGCATGTTAATGTTGTAATAGGTTTGAGCTCATTTTAAGTATGTCATATTCTGTTTGATAGTTTAACCCATAACAATGCATCCTATTTGATAAGGTGACCATATGTTTTGAATGTAAAATCTTAAAGTAACTAGTAGCTAGTATTGGATTAAAAAGCACAATATTTCCATCTGAAATGTAGTGGAGTAGAAGTATAAAGTAGCAGAAAATTTAAATACTCAAGTAAAGAACAAGCACAAAAAGAAAAATACATTTATAAATAACCAAATATATGTATAGATTAAAAGAAAAGGGGAAAAAGGGTCCAAAGAGCCACAATTGTGTATGTTTTTACATTTAAAAAGATTTAAAAAAAACTTTGGAGAGGCCGGTAATCAATCAAAGGTACCATGACTTACCACTGGAAGAGGCTCGTTGTGTTGGTGGTCGTGCCTGGTTGTGAGTCTGTCACCGAATGAGCAACTTGTGAGCAGCACTCCGGTGACAAGCAGAGGGACAAATACCTGCTGAACTGCTGCTGCTCTGTGTCACCTGTTTTACAGCTTTATACTCTCACCTGACATTCATCACATTGTCTATACTTTCTTTTGGGAAAAATAAAGCTCAGAACCACAAAGAACACTGTAGAGACCGTGCATCTCTTTTCATTTGTGCTGTTTGGAGGAGGACAGGAGTGTACATTGTAAACTTGCGTTTGATCTTTTGCAAGTTTTTAAACCAAAAGCAAAACCTTAGTGCATAAAATGTCACTTAACTGGAATAACTTGAATCTCTATCGTCTATCCCAGTGCACCGTATAAGGTGCAGTTGATTAATGCTGAGCCCATTTTTGCATTCACAAATCAACAAAAAGCAGCACATCTCTTTTTGTTTGCCTTGTATCTACTGTGTCCATGAAACATTTATTCTCTAAGAGGAGCTGATACAATTATCTTTTCATCTGACACACTGTGACAATCTTGTGTCACAATATGGACATATGCTGCCACCATGTGCTGAAAATCTGAAATGCAGGCAGACGAGGCTGGTAGCACTCTCGAAAGAAGAAAAGGAAAAATAGAAAAATATATAGTACATAATATATATGTCTAATATGCTTGTTTTGATATTTTAAATTGAAGATAATAAATACAGTAGCATTTATACATTCATATTAACAAGAAGAGGCCATTTTTTTATTATTCAAAAACAATATGTGAAAGAAAAAACGAGGTAAAGCTGATCTAGTAATTTCACTCAATTTTTTAAATTGAAAAAATCTTTCTGGTCTTTGCTCTTTTCCTTTATTGGAGCTTAATTAGTGTTTGAATACAGCTGAATGTCATGAATAAGTAAATAAGTAAGTTGACTTATGACGTATTAATTACAATTAAAGTAATGGCATCCTGCCAATGTCAGTTGTATAGTAGTGGTACATACAACAATATCTTTAAATCACCAACATGACTTATGTTAGTCTAAAAGTTTAAAATACACTGTACCTTTAACATGTATATCATCCATCTATAAATCCTGTATGCTGTATATACTGTATACAGTGTATACAGTATTTACAGCATATATATGTATACTATACACACATATATACATGCATATACTGTACATAACTGCCCACTTCATGTATATAAAGTCATCTGATACTTTGAACATTTAGTAGAACATTTATGTTGTTGCACTATTTGTATTTGTTTACAATCTACAGAACACTATAGACATTGCATTTTTCATTGTTGATCATATTATATATTTTTATATACATCAATTTTCTCCAACTTGTATCAGAATCAGAATCAGAAATACTTTATTAACCCCGGAAGGGAAATTGTTTTTTGATACAGTTGCAGTGCTCAATAGAAGTTATTGAAGAAAAAAAAAGAATAAGAATAATAAATAATTTCACCCAAGTTAATTGCATAAGAGGATTGATGGAGTTATTGCACTATTAGAGTCCAGTGTTCTCCACCACCCCCTCACTGTCTGTCAGAGTGAGGAGTTGTATAGTCTGATGGCCACAGGCAGGAA
>JAVQJD010006160.1:0-11994 GCA_036023655.1 Nannoperca australis
CTCTGGCTCTGGCTCTGTACTGGCTCTGGCTCTGGCTCTGTACTGGCTCTGGCTCTGGCTCTGTACTGGGTCTGGCTCTGTACTGGTTCTGGCTCTGTACTGGTTCTGGCTCTGGCTCTGGCTCTGTTCTGGCTCTGTACTGGCTCTGGCTCTGGCTCTGGCTCTGTACTGGTTCTGGTTCTGGTTCTGTACTGGCTCTGGCTCTGGCTCTGGTTCTGGCTCTGGTTCTGGCTCTGGCTCTGGCTCTGGTTCTGGCTCTGGTTCTGGTTCTGGCTCTGGCTCTGTACTGGTTCTGGCTCTGGCTCTGGCTCTGTACTGGCTCTGGCTCTGTACTGGCTCTGTACTGGCTCTGGCTCTGGCTCTGGTTCTGTACTGACTCTGGCTCTGGTTCTGGTTCTGTACTGACTCTGGCTCTGGTTCTGGTTCTGGCTCTGTACTGGCTCTGTACTGGCTCTGGCTCTGGCTCTGGTCTCCCAGTGCTTCAGGGTGGAACAGTTGGGTCTCTGGACGGGCCTTCTGGACCGGCTCTGTATGACAGCGACTTTGTGATGACACATAAATAAAAGTGGATTAACTGTGAAACGTTGTCTCTGTGAAACGCTTCAGAATCAAACGACTGAAAAATGATCATTTGAAATCTCCCCCTTTTTTATTTCTTCCTATTTTTCCACTGAAAGGACGAGAAATCAAAGTCCACTCCGTTTAAAGTGACAACCACACTTGAGAAATGAGTGATTGCGTTCAATTGAAACAAATTGTGGCGAATGTGGGAGGATGGAGGGTAAGTTAACTCAAAGCTTGACATAATGATAACACCTCCGGACTGGATTCTGTGTTTTTCAGAGACAGAAAATGATGAACATAAAATAATATAATGTCTTCATCTCTAAAATGACATTCAGAATATATTGTTTTTTACATTTCCTGAGGGCTCCACACCTTCATGTACCTGCTGCATCCTTTTCTTTGCCTCCACTCTCGGTGAGTGCAGAGCACTGGTTGTTCCCAGCTGTGCACAGGCTGCTTTCTAGGAATCTGCTCTCAGTGCTTCCCAGAATCTGTCTGGAGCTTTATTGCCTCCCACAAACATCCACCTGGCTGATGCAAGCTGCTGTTATCTGAATTAATCACACCGCCCTCCCCAAAATGTGTAGGGCCTCAGTGCGAGCAGCTCATTACCACCCACATGTAGGTTTATTGTGAGGCGCCGCCCTCTAGTGGTCGTAGTAATCATGACGGGAGAAAAGCAGGAGGTCAGTTAAGGTCTTTCACCCGGCAATTTGTCAACATTGACTTATTTTAACTTACGTCAGATCGTTAAGTTACGATACTTAGGTTCACAAATGTTGGTGCTTAAACCCAAAGCAACCGTGACGCTTTCTCAGCGTTAACCACATGTTTATCAATGTTACCATGACAACGAGGGGATGAGGAGGTGTTGCGATTATTTGTCGTTAGTCGTTGAGATCCGTCGCAGAATGATTCTTCATCACCGTGAACACAAACACACACACACACACACACACACACACACACACACACACACACACACACACACACACACGCTCTGTCCTGCTGCCTCAAATACTCACTAGAGCACCAAATGTGGATTCATCCGCCGCTGAAAATAGTCCCCAACAAATGTCTTTGCGCCAAACTGCAGTGAGCAGCTGTTTAGGAAATGACTGAACCTTTTAAAATATATAATTAAACTATATATTTATAACACTAACCGTCTTCAGTAGGAACCAATGAGCTTAGGGCTGCGAGCCACAGACAGGAAGTCAGAGTAACACGTTGTTGGTTTTGGTCTCTTTATCGTATTATGAACATACAGGTTGTAAAAGTTGATTTGACCTTTGCTTGTGAGGCTACAGGCTAATGATCTTGCAGAGATCCTGCACACCAGAGCAGTATTCCATGTATGAAACTCATCAATTAAGTCGTTAACAAACTTAATTCACCCTAAATCTTGCTTATTTGTCTACAAACGACATCATTATTCTGTCCACTCTTGAACTGTTCAGCATCATTTCACAGGAAAATGTGATATATTTGTAGATATATATATCTGTTTGTCATTATGGCTTTGTTATTTCTCATTATATTTATATTTGTAGAAATAATGTGGATGCTAAACTAAACTAAACCACCAAAATCCTCCAGAATCCTAGTTCATTTCACGTTTGAATATTTTCAAATCGCAGCAGGAATTTAAGCAAACTGTAACTTTTAATTATTCCAAGCAGTCAAATTAAACCATATCTTTCTTGTTTGATCTGTGGCTTTCAGTTTTTTTTAATAACTTTTTTAATAATATTGCAAGTGAATTAAAACTTTGTTTAAGCTGTCGCAGTTTTAGGAGAAAAACTCATTACAGTTTCATCAAAATCCTGTTTCCATGACAACGTGTTCCACCTTGTGTGTGCATTTGTCTATCTGCTGAACGTTCGCAATCAGCAGCGGGCAACGCTACAACTTTCCTCTTTGAATTTGATTTATTCAGTAGTTAGGATTGTTTATAAAATCAAGCAAATTTGTCAAAGTGTCACCTGACCATCACAACTTCAGCCACTGAATCTGAACCTGCTTTCACTCTGCAACACATTGATGAACTGATCTGTTAAAACACAGGCGAGAAAGGAAAAACTACTCAACCTGGAAATGATTAAAAACAGCACAGTGAGAGCGGATGCAGCTGTCATCAGCAGCCGTCCCTTGTGGAGGTCAAGCTGCAAAACACTGGATCCTACGTTTCCCACAATGCAGCACGGTAGCATCTGGTAAATGTCCACATCTTGCAAACTCCACTCTTTCAGTTTATGTCGCAGGTGTTCTGTTGGACATGTGTTAAACTGTAGAGACCTCCCTGCCGAGCTGCAGAAGACTAAGTCATTAACATCAGTTCCCCAGTGCTGAATTTATTATTTCACTTTGTTTTCATTAGAAAAATAATATCTTTCATATCTTATTGTCACTTTTCTATATTTATATTTCTGCTTGTTGACTTGCAGAACTTGCTTTATCTCTTTTACATTTTCTACTTACTATGTCTGTTGTTATGCACCAAAACACCAAAGCAAACTCCTTGTATGTGTAAACCCACTTCAGTAATCCTGATTCTGATTCTGATTCTGATTCAAAAAGGCTCACAGCTATTGAGGTGCAATGTACTGACCTAAACACAACACTAGAGCGCGGTGTTGCCTCACATATATCACCTGGACTCTGGAGCAGCGCCTGCCGGGAACATTTCCCAGCCTGTCCTGTGATTCTCTGTGAACCAGCGACCATAAACACACAGACACCTGCTGAACATGTGGCTGACAGAAATATGCAGGACATGAAAAGCTCATGTGAAAGGCTTAATAAAGGTTTGTTTCAATATATGAAACCAGTGGCAGCTGCCCAACTCCTCCTCCTCTCACCGCAACACATATCCAACGCACCCTTTTAAACACAATGCTGCTTATGCTGCTCAGGTGTGTTTGTATCAGGGAAGTGTATTACTCACCAGACATGCACAAGAAACTGTTGTAATTGATTTTAAAGGTAGAAGGAGGGAAGTGATGTCAGCATCCACTGAACTCCTGGGATGTTCGTGTGACAGCGGTGGAAGCAGTGTGATGTGTGAAAGCAGCACAGGAAGTATTACACTTCTAAATATCAGAGTCAAGAAGTAACCATGTAAACACGAGAGATGACAGCTGGCGTCCCATCTCCCACCAGCAGTTTACTTCCATCTTAACCATCATGACGAGCTTCCCAATCTGAGCCAAGCAGTTTTGGTTTTATTGGAATTAAAAAGGAGTGAGGTGTGCAGCTCTATTGCACTCGGTTACCTAAACTTAACCAGCGGCAGAAGAGATTTCATGTCAAGGATTTTGCTCGTTAGATCTGACAGCTTGTCACACACTGCATGGGTACATCACACCAGAGGAGCTTTGGAGGCCACTGTTCCCTCCTCCTCATGAATCAGAGCCGTCAGCACCGCGGCTGCAGCCCTCCACGAACCTGTGAGCAGCACGACTGCAGATGAAGCAACACGTGCGCTGCATGAGGACGTGTGCCACAGAGAAGATGTTACACATGGAACTGGACGTTTGCTACAGAGCACCAGGGGGACCGGAAACACTGTGCAACACGCTGATGTGGCACATTTACACTTTCACAATCCAGTTTATCTTCGACATCATGGCGTCCATCACACAGCTGAATCCTCCTCCTCCTCCTCTTCCTCCTCCTCCTCCTCTGGCAGGAAGTGGAGGAGAGAGGGTGAAACTGGAATCTGAGGTACTCCGGATCCTTACACAAGCGTTTCAGAGGGGATCCTGTGTCGACCCGGCCTAACCCTGCATGTAATGCATGCAGTGTTTTGTGTGTCGTGTACATATCTGTCCTAATAATTCTCTATGAACGGATTTGATTTTAAAGACCATTTGCAGCAAATGGTTTTATGAGTTTTATTTGAGGGCCTCCCTCCTCAGTTTGTGTAATCTGAAGCGTTGTCTTTAACTAGTTTGACTCCTAATTCATTCAGAAGGTTTTGGAGGAAAGAACCATCCCCCAGTTTGAGGGTCGTCCCCTGTTTGCAGCTTTATGTAGTTTCAATGAGAAACGATTTAGAAAGTCTTCTGACACGTGATACTTTGTTGTTTTCAGAGATATGGGTTGTGTTTTTCCCTTTTTATTTATTGTCTGACTTGAGTCTCTTTATTTATGGGTCTCTGTGCATGAGGCCCGCTCTAGTTTCCCCTCTGGAGATTAACCCATTACAGAATATTCATTTCAACAGGACCTCCGTTAGTGTAAGCTGAAAGCAGAAAATACTGCTTTTCGATGTGTTAAGGCCTAAAATCCTGATGAAATTGGTTCCGTCTGATCTGATCTGAGACTTCTGGGTGTATTTAGTCGAAAACAGGAGAAAACAACGAGCCTGAGCGAGAAGTTTTATAAAGCAAAGAACTGACATTTTAAATGAAAACTGCTTTTTGTTTTCAGTTGCAGCTGCAATTGTAGGTTAATGGACTCAGCAGATATTTCAGAACAGAACATAAGAACAAGAGAAGAGAAAAAAAAGCAAACAGAGCTGATTATGTGGGGAAGTGACACCCGCTCCGCGTCCAAACGTAATGTGCTGCCAGCTGAGAGCTCCATTAAGCTAATTGCCTTTGCAACTGGGAGGTAGTGGCACTCTGCTCTCGCTCCGAACGCCAGGCCCTGGACCAGATCCTGCACTGGCGTTCTCAACCGGCGTCCCTCGAGTGGCACCCGTCGACAATTCAGCCCTCTCAAATCCAAAAAGTGCCCCCCCGGCCCCACCCCTCGGTCGGAGCGGCTAATTGCACGGCTCATTGTGGCGGTGGGCACGGCTGAAACTGCTCACGCTCACATTGTTTTCACATTTCCATGTTTTGTTGCCATGGCAGGGGGAGGCATGGAAACGTGGGGGTTAGGCCCGGGCCCATATATTTTCAATAGGAGCTTGGCACCAGCTGGGCTGAAATGTAACCACGCTTCTTATTCCTATTGCCCTGCCCTCCCTCCTCTCTGTTCAACCACTTCAATTACACAGAGGGACGTACATGTGACAGTGGTAGGATTACACAACGGGGGGTGGGGGCGGGGGGCAGGGGCAGGAGTGGGGGTTGGGGGTGTCCAAATGTAGCCAGAGGCAGGAAAAACAGTCCCTCTCCTCTGCTATGTTATTTGTTGGTGTCATGGGCTCTTCCAGCCATAATGACATGTTACAGAACCACCATGCTGCGTGCCAGCGTACACTGTACACTGATCCAGACCTGAATAGAAAATGAACATGCACACACACACACACACACACACACACACACACACACACACACACACACACACACACGGACACACACGGACACACACACGCTGTGTTTTCAGGGTAACAGTCGAAACGGTTTGGAAACTAGTCGGATGGTCAGGAGTTAGGAAACTTCTCTGCACGGTGAAAACGGGGCCAATATGTTCATGGCTGCACAATTTCACTCGTTCCAGTCACGCAGTAAAGGTTCATCACACCAACTGCTGCTGTGCTTGAATGGACACTGTTGTGTTAAACAGTTTTGGGGGCCCCCCCCCCCCCCCCCTTTAGCATGAGCAGAGGAAACTGTAAAATCAAATCAAATTTGGTTTCTCAATGCGAGTTTTACAGTGATTGGCCGCTGACAAGCCCCCAGAGCTACACGCATGCCCCTGTGACCTGAGCAGAGGGAGCGGACGGAGGCCGGGGAGGGAGTGGGTCCGGGGGTTCTGCAGCGGGGAGGTCACGGCACCACATCTCAACGCTGGTGAAGACACAGTGTGTGTGTGTGCAGTAAGGCGGCTTCCCTCTGCAGCAGTGAGAGCAGCGGTTGGTTATATGACATCTTTCCCTTTGGCTCCACCGACCAATGGAAACACAGGGTGAGTGTGCTTGCTTGGCTGTACTGGTGTGTGTGTACACGGTGGTTTAACTGGAAGCAAAGCGGAACTGCATTTGCATGGAGGATGGACATTTTAATTTGAAACTGGCTCGAGATGCTCTACGTTTCCTCTTTCTTCATCTCCACTCAACATAATGCCGAGGAGTCGATCTAAAAAAGAAACATCCTAGTTTCAAACCAATCTTTAGGAGCTTAATGTACATGTTTTAAACATCTGTCCTGAGTTTGTCTTCTTAAATATATATGTCTTTAGATTTGAGATTAAAAGTCCATTCTTGACTTTGGAAACCACATGGTCCATTTAGTGGCTGTTCCAGAGCTCCCCATCATGTCACATGATCTTCCTCGGCAGATGGAGGTCTGCCCAGGTGTTATGGACTTGTAGACGCTCAAACATTCTCAGAGCACATTTAAGGACACGCTGGCATTACACGTGTCCTTAAATGTAAAAGAAAGCTCCGGAGCAGCTACTAAATGGACCATGTGGTGCTTTGTTTCTTTTTCTTTTCTCATATTGAACTTGCATATTAAACGTAACGTGATCCTCCAGGTTGCCGGCCATCGTCTTGGATCAAAGATGCGGTTCACTTTGCTCACAGTAAGCAGGCTTGGTTTGGTTTTCTTCAAATCTTTCCTGAAGTTCTGCTTGATTAAAGTTTGGGAGGATGACTCCACTTCCACTGAGCGCCGTGGCCTCAGAGCAGAGATCACGCCTTTCACCCAGCACAACATCACATCCAGCCCAGGTCTGCACATTATCAGGGAAGACTCACACCCCTCCCCAACCTCGGGAATCATACTGCACGCAGGAGCAATCCAATATAAATATGCAATATAAATATGAAACTGTATGAATATCAATATCAAGTCCAAGTATTCAGTTTGAAGAGAAACGGAGAAAAGCAGCACATCCTGACATTCGAGAAGATTAAACCTTTTTTTTCGCTTGATTCATTTCTTTGTTATCAAAATTTAGTTCAACATTTCTTGTGTTTCAGCGCTGGTCTAGATATTTATTTGGATTTATTTGAATAAATGCAAGAATTGATCTTGAGAAGGAAGAACTGCACATTTCTCTTTCTAATCTCCAGATTTGGTTTCATTTTAAAAATGATATTCATATGAATCTTACATAGAAGATACCAAAGATGGCAGATCATTGTGTCAAAGCATGTCTCCACCAGCTGCTACGAAGAAGAGACAGTTTTAGGACATGATTGAAGAGGAATCGTGTTAAACTTCAGCAGCCCGGTATATCAAAATGATGATGATTTATTATTATTTCCAATGCTGTGGAAAGAAAGAACTTTGGCATTGGACATAAAATAATAATGTTCTGGTGACGGGCGACCGTCCCCACCAGCCAGTGTTCAGCCAGGATGCCAGGGTCCTGACTTGGATGCGTCAGCAGTCTAACATGGGACGCTTGTGCTGTGCATTCATTACACAGCAGTTAAAAGTCTGGAAGTTACTGTCATCTCCCTGAATGTTCACGAGGAAGTGTAGAGACTCCTTTGTTTAACTGGTGGGACTCAGAGCAGAAAAATGATAAACAGTCAACAACACTGTAAAAAAGTCTCACTCTCTAAAGCCACGAAGCTGCCAAGTAGTGAAAGCTGACTGATGCAGAAGAGGTCTGATAAACACCAAAGTCAATACCCCCCAACATTTAAGTTTTATTAACAGTGGTGGTGGATGGAAAAAGCAGATCTGACAGGCCTGGTGGGAGCCCAGTGTCTCCACATTGTCTTGTGTCTTGTGTCTCGTCTCTCGCCCGTCGACTCTCTCTGACTGACTACATCATGTCTTGGCACGCAGATAAAAAAAAAAGCCACATGAGTGTAATTACTGCATCAGAGGGAAAGAAAAGATCAATAAATCAGGCTGGAAGGAGTGTCGGCTCTGAAAGACGCTGGATGTGGTGAAGTTAGTTGTGAAAATGCTTTTAAAAGGCAATTTTATGCAGCACAGCGAAGTGTGTGTGTGTGTGTGTGTGTGTGTGTGTGGGGGGGGGTGCGTTACATTTTAAACACTTTCAGTCAGCCTGTCAGTGACTGCGACACCCGAGAGCTCCAGTTCGTCCACGTCGCATGAAAAGACATGTTTCTGCATGAAACGGCAAACTTGAACCTTTATTGATTATGTTAAGTGCTCTTAACGGGGCTCTCCGGAGATGTTGTATTGATCTTCAGGGAGGTTGGTGGGCAGACAGAAACTTTTCATTAGACCCTCTTTTCTTTGATAAATATGTCAAAACTCTACACCCCCAACTTGTTATGTACACAAAGTGAAAGTTGTGCTACTGACAAACTGTGTAACCTGGTGCAACTCAAAATGTAGAAAACATAATGCGACGTCGTTGTTTTAATGCGACGTCGTTGTTTTAATGCGACGTCTTTGTTTTAATGCGACGTCTTTGTTTTAATGCGACGTCTTTGTTTTAATGCGACGTCTTTGTTTGCTGGATGATATTCTGATGAGTGATCAGGACGCCCTGACCTTCGGCCCCGGGATGACGCTGAGGTTGGTGTTAGCAGGCAGCCTCCAGGAAGAAGAAGAACAACTGTGAAAACGGTCTTATTTAACTGTACACCCCCCCCACCCAATGCTGTAAAGGAGACTGAAGATGAGACAATGGGATTGACTTTCAGAGGCATCTGCCCCCCCCCACCCCGCCCTGCACACCCCCAGGACTATGTGCTGCTGTCTGTCAGACTGCTGTCAGGTCAAACTAAACATCCAACACACACACACACACACACACACACACGGTATGTTTTCACTCACTTGTCTTCACATGGACACACGTTGTGACCCCTCCCCCCCCCGTGGTTCAGTGTCACCTGTTGAACTCCCTCACACACACCTCTCAGCTTCAGCCAGACAAACACAAAGACTGTCTGTCAGGTGGAAATGCCACCGAGAGCCAGGCGCTGCTGCCTGACGCGACCGGACACTTAGAGAAGGACAACCAGCTCGTGCTGAACGCTGCCGGGGCAACAAGTCCTCGTACCTGAAGGACAAAATGGGTCGACGGCAAAAATCCTGATTCAGTAATGACTCACATTTATTACCTGCCAAACGTACAAAAAGATCTGGAATCGGTCCAGTTGAACGTAATCCTGCGCCTGTCAAAGCCCGTCCACCAAAAGTGCTTCTTTTGCTCAGACTCTTATTGTAAGTTATTCTAAGCTTTCCGTACTCCAACACAACAAACTCCTCTCTCATCCTCCTTCATCGACTCAACTCTCGCAAGATTTTACAGTCACACGTCTGTTTCTGGTTAAACAAAAAGGATGTTACTCTTTAACAAAAGGCCCGTCTCTGTAGGGATCCTTTCTGGGATGTAGTCCGACACTTAGAGTAAGAGTCTGAACCAGAGTCAGTGGCAAAAACAAGCTCTTTTAGTGGACAGACTTTGACCCTCAAGGGTTACGCTGCAGCCATCGCAGCCCGTTTCAGAGGCTGAACTAAGCATGAAACAGTTCTGTAGTCGTTGGCCTTTAATGCAGGTCTCTATCCAGGATCATCCTCCACTACACACCACTACTGTAACGTGGGTTGAAGGAGTACGATCTCCTGTGAGAGCGCTTTATGTCACACATGGGTGTAGCTCGGTGGACATCAGGGCGGAGGCCGAGACACTGAAGAGGACGCTGACGGAGGAAGTTAAGGCGAGAACAAGAGCTTGCTGCAGGACAGACGGCGAGCTGTTGGACTAGTAAGTCATGTTAGATGGCTCGCTGTGTCTTCTGTTGTTACACTTGCTTGATGTTTGGATGTTAGCAAAGTTGTCGACTTGTTAGTTTTTGATTATAAGTCAAGTCAGCCCACCAAATCCAAATCCTTCAATCCTTTGTGACAAAAGACTGAAGGCTGAAGAAGGCCATCAAATGTTCACAGCAGCTGTTAATGAGAGGCCTCCTCTTTATATCTGTTTCAAACTGCCTTGATCCGTAAAACATGATTACACATTATGTCTGAACAGAAACACACACACACACACACACACACACACACATCCTCTCTCCACTGTCACTTCAGACTGCAGAAGACATTTCCTTCCACAAACCTCCTTCTTCTGAGGAGGTAATTACACGTCCATCAGATAAGACAGGCGAGGAATCAAAATAAACACTCTCTCTTTTCTTCCCACCATCAATCAGTGGAGCCAGGCCATTGGCTGGTGGCAGAGCCGGGGGGGGGGGCGAAACAACAGGGAGACGATGTAACGGAGCGGCAGCGAGAGGAAGGAGGGAGGAGACACGGATAGGAGGAGAGATAAGGAGATTAGGAATGAGGAGGTGACATGTGAGCGAGATCGAGGTGATAAGAAGTAGGGAAAGAGAGAGGGAAGAGAAAATGAGGGCAGGCCGATGGAAGAGGGAGAAGGAGAAAACCATGACAGGTTGAAAGAAAGGGGAGAGGAGAGGGGAGGTTAGACAGAGGAGAGGAGGCGTAGGAGGTCAAGAAAGAGACAAGTAGAAGAGAAAGAAGAAACGATAGAGAGACAGAAAGGAAAAAAGAAAACTATAACAACATATCTCATCCCATCATGGGGTCAAACATTGTGTTAATATTCTTTTATCTTTTTTAAATCAAGTCCTTGTTTTATGATCCACTTTCTGAAACCAGGATGTGACATTTCCATAAATCCTGATTCTAACGGGGATGAGTGTAAACTGCTTTAGTAAAACTAAACTTAAAGGTTGTCACTAAAGAACACGTTGTGTATCCTCAAGGTCAAACAAACCAGAGGAATCTGCATATGAAATTAAATACACTCAATAGTTTGAAGTTGTGCATCTTAGCTTGCTGGCAGTCTTTCTCTTCGTGCATTGCTTTGCGTGTTACTGCCGCTAGTGTCAGTCTTGCAAAGCTCCATTAGACCACATGGTAGCTTTTCCTACAGCCACGTCACTAAAGCAAGCGAGAGACAGAGGAGTGAGTAGAAAGGTGTCTTCAGACTGAATGAAAGTGAATTTGACTGCTGGAATCACCAAACGTGTCTGTTTCTGTCCACTTTAACTGCGTAAGTTATCATGCAGCCTCTAAAATATGCTTCATGTTCAGTCTTAACAATCCCTGAGGAAGAAAAAGAAAAGCAGAGAACATGTAAAGGAGGGGTAGAGAGAGAATTACAACAAATACAGGAGGCGAGAGTGTGATGGAAGAGAGATAAGGAGGAGAAGTGAGAAGCAACATTTAAAGGTGATGGATGAGGTAGAGACAGGGAGGGAGGGAGGGAAGGAGGGAGGACAACCATGTCGCCCCACCTGCCTGTGATGGCAGGATTTCCGGCGCTGGCGGTATTGTTTTCCTCTCCTTTATGTGGTTTACCGCCTCCAGGACATACGGGGAAGAGTTGGGAGATCTTTACACACTTCCTGTACAGCACAAAGCCGCTCTGCAGATCTCCAGATAATCCCAGCGCTCACTGTGTGTGTGTGTGTGTGTGTGTGTGTGTGTGTGTGTGTGTGTGTTTAAAGGACACCCCGAAACACGAGAGCACACCTGATGCACACACAAACATCATGGCTGT
>JAVQJD010006165.1:0-10258 GCA_036023655.1 Nannoperca australis
CTCCACTCCCCGCTGCTTGCCCGCTCCTCGGTGACCTCGGTCTCCCCCCCCGCCACCGCCCTGATGGATCTACATAATGTCTTTCCGAATTCCCCGGTACACTTTTACAAACATCAACATGTAGAAGTTGGCTCTGTATACATAAACATATGAAGTAGTGATTAGTATTGACGAAGAAAAAAGTGTCCTTTTTGGTATGTGCAATCACAAGTATAAAAAAATAAATAAAAAAAACTTGATTGAAAATAATTCAGCCTACAGTACACCAAGTCCAGGAAGGTTTTCTTCTCCTAAACCTCAGGTTGAGGACAGGCTTTGCTGGGAAGCGGCGTTTCCAGCAAAAGCAGCAGTGGTCTGTAGTTAATCAATTCAAGGAATAAGACATCACAGTGGCAGCCACGCTCTTTGATTTCCAAATGATTTCCTGGAAGTGTGCGGAGCATAAACAATACAGCAATCAGCAAAGACGAGGCCAAAACATAAGAAATCAACAGAAGCTGCTGTGGTCTTCTAGATTATAACTTTATATTATGATGCAATATGCTACAGCATGTTTTATAGGCATTTAAGGATGCATTAAAACAGGATGCGCAACCACACTCTCTAACTCACACTTCCGTCTTCCCTTTTCTTTCCTCTCATATTATAATGTGCAAAGTATGCACACACATTTGATCTTGAGGGAATCGTGGATGTAAACAAGTCCATAGTTGGAGCCGAATGCCTCCGTTGTGTCTGACTCACATGGTGCAGGGCAGGAAGGCAAGAAAGATGGATTGAAATGACACAGGGAGAGAGCGGCAGATAGAAATTGAGAAGAAAAGATGAATGATGAGGGGGACGGAGGGATGGATGGAGAGATGACAGGAAAAGGTGTGAGATGACAAGTTGGCAGAGACGGATGGAGCGCGAGAGGCGAGAGAGCGGATGGGTTCATTAGCATCGCAGAACAAACTCGGCGGCGCATATCATCTTCGGTTTTCTGCAAATCTGTGATTAAGAGTTGACTCCTATTAATGTACTGTACACGTCTGGGTGAGATGTTCTGGGAATTAGGCTAACGCAGCATCTCCTTGTAAAAGCAAGCAGTGGTAGGCCATGTTGTTAAGTGTAATTGGTTTTATAAGAGGCAGACCTGGGCCCAGCATGACTTCTATCATCCTCTTAGGGTCTCTAATTCAATCCACCTCACTTCTCTGTAATTCACTTTCTATAGACACTAACTGCACTCACCTGGCTGCTGTCAAGTGCGCAGGACCATGTACTTTAGATACACAGTAGGCCTATATGCTGTAGAGAAGAACCAGCCACGGTGAGTTTTCAGACATTATTAGATTTCCAAATACTTTTCCCCCCATTTTTTCTCTAATGCCTTGAGCCTCACAGAGTTGGACATTCAAGAATATTCATTTGTTGCTAAGGTACCATCACGCTCAAAATGCAGAATCAAATCTTAAAGCATTAGTATGTATTTTGTGGCTACTTGGGGGCAGCAGGACAAGCTTTAAACACAACATCGACCTACTGCTCTTATACACAGCAAATGTATATTCTACGCCTGACATGGCAAACCTGATAGCAAACAGTTTCCTATTTACTTATCCAACAGACACAGCAGCATTAGCATTCATTTGGAGTCTTGTTTTTTGCCATCTGAGGAATGTAAGTCCATTTTAGCTTTGTTTTGCTTTCCACTAATGTCTGAGGAAAATGTCTGGCCTTTTAGCTGCCAAATGCTCCACTGTGTTCACTAGCACAGGTGTGGTTTTGTTTAATCAGCTTTTAAGTGTTTATCCTTTAGTCAGAGCACTTAATTTGATTTATCTGGAAAATTGTAATGGAAGTGGCACTGGCACTGGCACCCACACACACACACACATTCACTCACACACACATTCTCTCACACACACATAGTACAAATCTGTATTTTTGGTATGGCGTTAAGTACTCACAAGGAAGCGGAGAGTTTAGTGTCAGCCAGAGACAACAAAACAAAAATGGAGAGTGCTGGAGGGTGGAGCATAGCCTCAAGTGCTCTTCAGAATTCTGCAAGTGACAGTAGATTAATAATTAATATTAAATGCTCAGCTTCCCCATTCAGCAAGTAATTTCTTTAGATAAGCATTCAAAGGAATTCAAGGCACTGATGTAAATTAAAAGTCTTGCATTAAGATTTTCTGATAATTGGATTTTAATGCAAGTCATTTGTTCTGGTGTTGCGGTTAAGGCTAGAACTAGGACTAGCTTTTGGTTAGGTAAGAGTTAAGGTTAGGAATGTAGCGGAGAGGATTAAGGTTTAGTTGAGGAATGAATGCAGTTAGTGAAAGTCCTCACACATGTTGTAAAGTGGCTTTCACAAGAACTGCACTCCTGCACTCTAAAACCCATTATTTCTAATGGCCTACAATGCTTGTGGACCAATATCCCCTGTTCAAAGAAAAGAGTGGATCCAGTGCTGCATCCCTTTCAGTGGCCATGCGCCCACAGTTAATCCTACTTGTTCTTACTTTTGCTAAACTATTCAATTTTGGACCAAAACAGAATTTTTATCTGTGGATGTAGAAGGATGTCAGTAGAAAAATGACAGTCTATGACAAATTAATCTCATGCTGTCAATGTTTCACTGAATGGTAGCAAGATAACATTGGTGTTCTTCTGACTTTGAGGTTAGGCAAATAGTGTCCTATCTTAAATACACATTTGATAACATATCATCACTGTTATTGTGTGAAAGCTTTGCAAGTCAAGTCTTTAAAAAAAAAAAAAAAAAGTTCTTTATAGACATTAAAGGAAGTCGTGTTCCTTTGTGGGTTTGGGAAATTGTCAGATATCTGGTACGCTGTGAGAAAAAAAAAGTGGAATAAGTAAGAAAAGCTGCACCATCATCAGGGTTCAAGTAAACCTCTTCTCAAAAATTGACGTTCTGGACACATGATGTGTGTCTGTGTGTTTTTTGCATTCCATCTCAAATAGTTGAACCTCATTCTTACTTCTCTCAGCACTTTTGTGTACAAGTTATATTTAATGTGATACTGTTATTCAGCAGCTTCTTGCGGGAACACACACACACACACACACACACACCGTGATTCATCTGCCACCAGTGAGGTCATGTGGCAGTGAAGTCATGTGATGCTAGCAAATGCTCAGAAGGAACACAAAATGAGAAATGGGGCAAAATCGCTTGCAGTCATCGGTAACTCTTAACCGTCTGACACAGACGTGCATGTGCGCACACATGCAGATCCACTGACAAAGCACGCTGAGAGCTCATTCTCCAAGTGGCCTATAAAATATGAATGATATCGTGCTATATTTTTATCAGTGAGCCTAAGGACATGTATGAAATGGAGCAGCGAAAAATGCTCCATTTCTTTAGCCAAAGCACTCATTCTGTATGTTGTGCATGCAGGAGAGGCTCCACATGCACACCTACATCATGTATACAGCATGTGCCTCTCTGTGTTTGTATGCAGCTCTGAGAGTTAATTCACACTGCTGCCAAACACAAACACAGAGAGAAAAAGGAAGTGAGGGGAGGAAAACTCTACCTGCGTAAGCTGACAGCTTGATAGTGAAGGCAAACAGTCACGCTGCTTGCAGAATGTTGCTGTCTGCCCTGTTGAAAGAGGCTTGCATTCTCTCTCTGACTGTCTTTTTCGCACATACACTCTCACACACACACACACACACACACACACACACACACACACACACACACACAGTGTTTAGTTAGACACACACTCTTCATTTTGTGCCCACTCATACTCGTTAGAACATTTGAACACTAGCCCTTGTGTAGGAGTGTGCTTTTGGCACATGTGTGTATGGTTATGAGAGCGAGACAGCGTGAGGATGTACTTGAGACGGAGTGTGAGAGAATGAGTTTGTCTGTGTGTGTGTGGTTGTATGTGAGGGAAAGAACGCGTGTGTGCGTGTCTGCTGCACACAACAGAATGAAGGGTGAAAAAACGACAGGAAAAGGAAGGAGAGAGCAAGAAAAGCACAAGGCCCTGTCTTCAGAAACCGCTGACAGGTTGACAGGTCTGCTGAGACCCGCAGAAACAAACATATAGAGGCAGAGAAAGGGAGACAGAGAAAGAGAGAGAGAGAGAACAGAAGAAAGAGAGAGAGACATGACAACAGACATAGTTTTAAAATATGTGCACGCAGAGACCTTGAGCATGTGCACAACATTATACAGTTGTGGCGAAAATGCACTTGTAACGTTTTCTTTCTGCATTTGGCCTTAATCTTGTGTCATTTCCTTCTCTTTGCACGGTGGCAGCACACGTAGATCGGCGTGTTATGCCAGCAAAAATCAGATGAAAGCTCTACCGAAAATGCACAAACATGACGAGAGAGAGGCGCAGAAAGTGAGAGTGAGAGAGAGAGAGAGAGGTGCAGAAAGTGAGAAAGCGAAAGCACAAAAGAGATTGATTTGAAAAAAGAGGACAGACCGTGAAGTGGTGAGGTTCAAGAGGAGAGACGGGGGTGGAAGTAGAGTGCATGTGTGGCTTTACAGAACGGAAATCAAAAGATGCTTTATTGTGAGGGGAATTGTCTGCCAAAAGTGGGTATCGTGTAATATCGCCTGTTCTCCAGCTTTGCATGAGTCCCAGTGCAGATCTACACAATACCGCAGTTTATTTTGGGGAATCGAACGAAAATAAGCCTCTAGTTTTGCCCCAAGTAGAAGATCTCATTTCTAAACATCTTCTTTGGCTCGTCCCTAGATGAAATTGTAGAAAAAAGGAAAAAGGGGGGGGGGGATAGGATGAAACATGACAGAAATTACTTATTGGTATATTTTTAGCTGACCCAGTAGAATTGACTGCAAGTAGAAGGTAATCCACATTACAAGCGGTTGGGAGTGAATAATTGCAAGAGTTAGAGCCACATCACCCATCATCACTGTTTGATTGCTGCTAATACACATTAATAGACTTTGTGAATATGGAATTATTGAGTAAATGAGGGCCCAACACTAGCTGTGACATATCCACAGGCACCTCTGGCAGAAAGAATGAGGTGCAAAGTTGAAGACGGTTAAGATGATGGCACTGAAAATGAATGATGGTATGTAACGTTTACAAAACGTTTTGATGGGAAGAAGGATGCACAGGGAGAAATAGAAGCTGGTTAAAGGGTCTCAGTGTTTCTGGGACTCTATTGGAATGAGAAGAGCGTTGGAAAGAAGGACTTGTCCTGGACTCTGTCAGGAATGAAGGAGAGAAAGAGAGAATGCATAGATAAAAGGGTGAAAGAGACATAGATGGACTTCGGCTGGTGGAGCAGAGAGAGTGTGAAAGAGAGCGAGAAAGAAAGAGAGGGTGAATACCAGCTATTGTTGGAATGCCGTAGCAACACGCGGCAGAGAGGAAGGGGGAGGTGTGTGCGTGTGTGTGTGCGTGTGTGTGTGTGTGTGTGTGTGCAAGAGCATGCGGGTCGGTGGGTTTTATGTTCTGTTCAAGTTGCTCCTTGTCAGAGATAAATCAAGTTCTGTGTTGGCAATCTAGAGACTGTGGGCTTAAGATATTAGCTAGTCTGGACACAAGCCTAAAACAATCCAGTACTGCATTTCAGACCAATGTATCAACACCCGGGGAGCTCAGTTGGTAGAGCAAGATATCAGCACTGCTTGGGTTAGAGGTTCAACTCACACTATTGTTAAAAATGCAAGTATCCACTGTTGTAATGTAGATAACAGGACTAAAAGTCAACAGCTAGTGGGTCTGTGAGCCTGCAGTTAGGTGCTTTAAGCCAAATGCTAATGTAGCAGGTAATGTTTACAATGTCCATTATCATAGTCTAGTGCGTTGGCAAGAAAACATTTATAGTACAGCTGAGGCTGATGGGAATGCCCATATTGGACAAATGAAAATGTTGACCTGATGATGGCACTAAATGAAAAGTTAAGGGACCTTTTTAAAGTTATAGCATTACATCCAGAGGGAGAAATGGATGTCTGTACAGATGTGTCTATGTAAATCCACATGTTGTGCTTTGTCATATGATTACTGTCTAAATGGGATTCAACATACACTGTACCTAGAGTCTAAAACCTGAAAACATACTTTAAAGCACATTTTGAGTTAAATGTATGAACGAAGGCTTCTATTTGTCCTATTAATCCTAATAATCCCACTATGTTTTCTTTTGTCTTTCCAGGATCCTGCTGGCATATTTGAGCTGGTTGAACTGGTTGGAAATGGCACCTATGGGCAGGTGTACAAGGTAAGACATACAGACTTTGATACCCATTAATCTATGCTTCTGATAGCACGCTCTTATCGGCTTTTGTTTATTCTCTCCAAGTAGCCTATGTGAAATAAAGAATAGAAATGAGCACTGTGACTGAAGGAAACAGACAAGACGGGAGATAAAAGCAGCACAGCTTGAGAGAAAGGGAGCGAATGTAAAAGAGACATAAATGCAGCGAGGAGAAGCAGAAACTGGGGCACATTAAAGTACTTTTTGAAGAATTTCTCATATTCCTTTTTTTTCTTAACCTCTGCAAGGTCTTTATAATTCTTCCCTTCTTGATTAGGTAGTTCAGGGAGGAAGTGTTTCTCTGGGACACAGGAAGTGCTTGTGCTCAGTCAGTCTGATATTGTGACATCACTGCGGTTGAGGTTGTTGCTGTCAGCGGGACTCAGCTGTTTCCCCTCTGTCATTTAAACACTATCTCTCGGTCCGTGTGACCGTCTGAACATCCTCTTCCCTCCATGATGGACCGCCGTTCTCTGGTCCTCGCTTCCTTTTCCTGATTCTGCTGCTTTAACCTGCCAGGCTGCGGGACGTGGCACCAGCCTGTGAGGCTTAGATTAATCACCTCTAGCTGGAGTAAACATGTGTTTGTTGCAGTATGTGAAGGTATGGACACGTGAAGTCCCCTGTGAGTGCATGCGTATCGTGTGTGAGAGAGTGTGTCTAATGGGGCAGCGAGTCGAGGTCAGGTGGTGATGGAGAGGAGCTGTTCTAACAGTTGATTAGGCGAGATGAAAGGTCAGGCAGAGGTCGGACATGCTTCTCCCCGCTTCCTCGTGTGTGTGTGTGTGTGGGGGGGGAATACACAAAGATGGGGAAAATACACAAAAGGAACAGAGAACAGGAGAGTTATGTGTATCCATTTATTGCTGACTCTGCTGTCTTGGTGAAAGTCACGGCTCATTTACTGGCTGACATTCAGGCAGTCTGTTCCTATACATTACCGAGCCAGAGAACGCCTATGGCAACAGCACCGGCCTGTTGGGTGTGTTGCCCATACAGCTGATCCGCACTGGTTTGTAATTGAGTGTTACACAGTGTATAATACTCAATGGAGTCCATACTGAAGTTGATTCTATTACTGCTGTTGGTTGACATCAAAAATGACTATCTGAGTTATTTTCTTGTGCTAATACACCTATGAAGTTTTTAATCTCACCTTTTTTGAACGTTCATTTTATTTAGCACATTGCCTAGTGGTCTTTAGGCGCTAAATATAATACACATTTGGCCTACAAAGCTGATAAAAAAATCTATTTCACTCATTCAAAACGCCATAGGTGTGACCTAGAAAATATAAACAGTAGAAAAACATAAGCAGAAGCTAAACATTCTCTGGTTCCTTCCTTTACGTTGAGGATTTGCTGCTTGTTTTGTCTTTAGAAGCAATTAGAAAATGTCACCTTGAGCTATTTTCTGATATACCATAGACCAAACTATCATTTGAGAGTCACCAGATGAAATCCTTAATAAAAAGAATAGCTAGTTGCAGCTCTTATAGAAATATACATCTTCAATAAAAAAGTAATGGTACAAATGCTTTGGAATGCTTACTTTTTAATAGTGCCCTGTCTGTGCTGTAGAAGGAGATACAGATGTAAACTGGAATAGATTGGATTCATACACACAGATAAGGAGCAGAGTCACTTGAGCAAAAATGCCATCTATTTTAAATTCCTCATGCGGTTGAGGTCCCTCGTCTAGGCAAGCCGCCTGAAGAGGATCA
The DNA here is from genome assembly GCA_036023655.1 of Nannoperca australis. NCBI lineage: Eukaryota > Metazoa > Chordata > Actinopteri > Centrarchiformes > Percichthyidae > Nannoperca > Nannoperca australis. Next base: position 7,997 of record JAVQJD010006165.1, read on the forward strand.
ACTTCTTGTGAGCAGGTGAATCTCTGAGTCACTGAGATGATAAATTGACCTTCAGCCTGGCGGGTATTAGTGAACTGGAATTGCTTCGGCTCCCTCTGAACCATTTTTAGACACTTGTATCAGAAAAATAACACATCAGAATATCGTACTTTTATATAGCTTTGGACTGCAGTATCCCCAGTCTGGATCAATGAATACTTGTCAGTGTGCTGTGGAATCAAAAGAGGTGGACTTTTTGCTCAGATGTAAGGATTAGAGTCCGGCAGGCTGTAAACATGATTTTTCTCATTTTGATTCCAAAAATAAATGTAATTTGCTCAGTGGCCAGGGGCTAGTTTTGCTCCGATGTATCTGTGTTCAAAGACTGCAAGTTAACAAGTTGTGCCTTGATATTTTCTTTCACACCAGTGTTGGCTGCAGCAGTTTAAAACATTGAGAATCACTGGACTATACCCAAGCTGTCTTTTACTTTGTTCTTTGTTTAATGGTATTGTGGAATTTATGCAGATTAATATAACACATCTGTATAATTAGGTCAAAACCAAATTGTTTTTAATTTCACGGAAACTGAATTATTCATTTCTGTGGATGGACAAATTTAGGCTACCTTATTGAATCTTTAATAACCCTGTTGGATGAAATGAAAAATGCATCGGGTAAAAGCTAAAGACAGCTACATTTCCTGAGCAGTAGACATTTTTGAAATGTAGAATTTTCTTTAACAGATACATCATATGATATATAAATCTCTTTTTGATTTTTTTTTCTCTCAAATGAGATACTTGCAGTAGTTTTTACTCTGTACTATTTGTAATGCAAATAGAGAAATGTAGGTTTATGTATACCCATGCATGCATGCTTTTTTGTGTGTATATGCGTGTGATGCCTATGGCCAGCACAGTGTTTTATGTTATTGGTGATAGAGGACCAGTAATGTGCCGCGTAGCTGCAGTTCTGTGTGTCTGGGAGGAGGAGATAACAGGTTTATCAACAATTCCATTACCCCATCTAGTTAAATGATACAGATCTACTCAACAGTGCCCCTTCCTCTCACTCCATCTCTCTCTTCCCCTCACACGCAAACCCAAAATCTCATCTCAATTAAAAAATGTCTTGAAAAGTTCTTCCAGGTTGGTTTTTTGTTGTTGGTTTTTTGCAGCTTCCCTGTCAGCAAAGCTAGTTTGCCCAAGAACAGTGATGGACGAGTAGCTGCAACGAAAAAGATAATAATAGCTTGACTTTAACCTCTGTCTCCCTGTCTCATCTTACATCTCCATGGCAGTTCTTTTTCCTTGTTTTTTTCTTCCTCTGTCTATTCATCCCACCTCACTTCTGTGCATTTCTCTTATCAATATGTAATCACGTTCTTCTAGCTTCCCCTGTTTTTTGGGTTGAAACTTCCCTTGTGAGCTGTACTTAAGGGAGCAGCCTGTGCCTATTGTATGTGTATATATAGCTTCTACTGGCAGATTTAAAAGGGCCATAAATAGAGAACACGGGTAATGCTGAATAATTAAACACATTCTCTCTCTACTTATCTCCCTCTCCGTCCTCCTCTCTCTCTGTTCCCTGCTTTAGCTCCCCCTCTCTCTGGTGTAACTCTCTTTCTCTCCAGCCATCTCTCCATCTCCCTCTGTCCGCTTCCTCATCGGTATTTCCTTCCTTTATCTTGCCACGTCTCTCTTCTCCACTCTCCTCTCTCCAGCCCCCCCCCCTTCCTTCCCCTACTTTTCTTTTCTTTTATCATGCTTGTGTTTCTGTTGTGTCTCCCCCTTCTCTCTTTCGTTCTGTTGCCTGTGAATATTTGATGGGGCTTATGGGAATCGCAGTTCTCTGAACTGAGGAAGCGCTCCTTGCCTCACATAGTGCCACCACAAGGGGCAGGAACGGGGACAATCCCTAGCCCTAGCTGACTGACAGAACGACTTATTGACTGACAGGCTTATTGATTTGCTAATTGATTAATCACAGCTCTCCGCCATTCCCGCGGGAGAAGTCATTTTTCTCTGTGATGGATGCAAGGACAAGTTGAGGGGGTGACTAATCATATCTCGGTCACAAGAACACAAACACCGACGCACACACATGCACAAGCACATGGACGTGCACGTGACACATTCAGCCCATCGACACGTTGACTGTCTCCTTGGCTTTGGCAGCAACAAAACATTTCGGGTGTGTGTGTGTGTGTGTGTGTGTGTGTGTGTGTGTGTGTGTGTGTGTGTGTGTGTGTGTGTGTGCTGTTTTCACATTCCCATGCTT
>JAVQJD010006190.1:0-10397 GCA_036023655.1 Nannoperca australis
TGTTTTCTTGTGCCTTCCTGTCTTTGTCTGGTTCCCTCCTTAGTTTGATTACCATCACCTGGGTCTTGTTACTCACCTGTGTCTCATCCCCTCGTTTGCCTTCCTTATTTATAGTGGTCCCGTCCCTTTGTCTCTTGTCGGATCATTGTCTTTGTTAGTGTCGTCGTGTTTGTTTGCCCCTTGCTCGTTTGCCCCCTGCCCCCAGCCACCAGCCACCAGCCACCAGCCACCACCTTTTTGGTTTGTACCGTTTCCCTGTTTTTGGTCTTGTTTTGTCATTATTAAATAAATCCTCTGTTGCTGGAACTGCCGGTCTGCGTCTGGGTCCTTTTCCCGCTGCCTCTGGGCAGATCATAACAGAGCTCAAGTAAAGAAAACTGTATTCCTGTGAGTTCCTCCAGATGTGACTTCCCTGAACAACCATCTGGAGACCCGACACCTCCAAAGCAACACTAAAAGCAGAACATGCCAGTTCTGTGTTATTGCTGAACATGCCAAATGACGCAAGCAGCTGTCTGATAATCTTACAGCAGAGATCAGCCTCCACCTCGCACCTCACCTCCACACACTCTTACGCCTAATTTCCCCGCTCGCCTGCAGCCAAACCTCTTCTGCTGATATGCGCTGACAGTCTTACTCAACACTATCACTATGAAAAACACATGTAAACTGCAGGCAGACCAGGGAATAGTATTCCTGCTCTCCGCAGGCAAAAATAATGAGAGATGGAAAGAAAGAAATATTTCTTTAGTCTGCTTTTAAGGGGCAATGAGGTTAACATCCTGTCTGCAGAGTCCCAGTAAGCCCCTGAGTAATGCTAGGCCACATTCAAATATGAAACAGCTACTGTAGGTTTTTTTTTTTTCTTAGCTTAATGTCTTTGAGACGGTGCTGCTGATGTTTTCAAAGTAGCAATAAGATTTGAATAAATAATCCCTTGCCTCTCTAAAAAAACTGAGTAAGAAGATTGCACCCTTGGGCATAAACAACTTCTTCTTTTGATTTCTCATGGTTCAGATTGTGCTCAAATCTGAGGTTACCTATCTGCCCACTCTCAATTCTCTTATCCTAATCCTAATTTATGATACTAAAATGTATTCTAAATATGTGTAAAAAAGACACCCTGACAAATAAAGCAAGTGTTAATGGTTGGAGGATGAGAATTGACCGAAAGTTACCACTTTCCATTGGCTTATGCAGACAGAGTGTGACCAAACAGGAAATTCATGACAGTTAACATTCATGTTTTATGTGCATGTGAACACAGCACCTAAACAATGTTCAAAACATCCGGTGCTTAAATGTAAATGTATTTGGGAAACAGTGAGTTCCAGTAATTCACAGAGACACAGACACATGCTCCCGTCTGTAAAAGTAAGAGGAAACCATGACTTGAGTCATCTTTTTGTTGGCTTGTTAAGATCTGAAGACAAACTGCACAGGAGACAGATACATAATGAATAAAAATAGATAAACCAAGAAAAAACATCAGACATGCTAAAAATAAAATACATCTTTATTATGGTATTAATTCTTCACTTTTTGAAAAAAAAAATTTACACTACACAGATTAATAAATCGGCAAATATATATGATGTGCACAGTTTTATATAACTGACTCTTACATAAAGAAACATTTGAGTAACGAAAAGAACAAATATATATTCAGTACGGCTTGTGCCTGTAAATGACTGAGAAAATCATAGCAGCAGGTAAAGGTCCTTCAGAGCTCTAAATGCAGTTAGACGTGAATAATGTCACATTATATGAAGCGAAACATGAAGGTATGACACTATTAAACTGCCTGGTACTTATCTTTATGTAACACATCAACTGGCACAGTCTAAATGCTGAATGTCATTATCAATGTCATAATAAGTCTGCTTTAATCATACGAGCTGAACAGCAGTGAATGTTTCTAACAGTACAGAAAGACAGTAAAATGCATTATGTTTGACAAAGTAAAGAAAAAACAAGACATGCACTAACAGAGCATGTCATGAACTGCAGTCTGCCCAGATTTTTGGCTCCATCATACTCCTGTAACAAACGGACTAGTACAAAAATAGATTTAGTTTAAATTTACATTAGCTTCGTGCCCTCATCCTTCATCTACATTGTTAGTGAGGGGAAAAAAATCACAATTATCCCCAAGCAACTCTACACCACCAAACTACTGAGACTCAAACGTTCACTTCCAGCAGAATGTTCGACCCACCAGCTCAAAGAACTTCTTGTTGGGTTCATGAAAGAACTGGTAGAGTTTTTGCAGGATGGCGGGCGCCACATGAGGGTGAGCCCTGCCTTTTGAATCGTGTAAACACCGTTCTCGCCCGTGGTCTCGCAAACAGTAGAATCCCTTTGTTTTATTGAAATAAAAATTTGAAGCGTTTATCTGGGGCTCCAGCTTTAAGAATCTTTCCACCTTTTTCATCTCAGGGAAGGGGTCCCTGATCAACTCGTCCCCATCCACAACGTGAATGCTCTCCAGTGGGAAGTATTGCAGCCAGTTCTGCATGTGAACATAGTACAGACTGCGATTGAGTGCCTTGTATCCCAGGTTGATGTCGCCGTCCTTCACTAGAACGGACTCGATGGGCTGGTAGCCTTTGTGCTTCTGGAGACGGTTGTAAAAGACCTGGGTGTAGTCCGACAGCACCCGCTCTGTGGGGTCTCTGAGGATGAGCAGCAGCTTGATGTCAGGGTTCATCTGATGGATGCGTTTGGGGACTCTGCTGGAGGTGAAGTAGGCCGGCGTCTTCTCCACCGTCAGCTGGTCTGGGAAGGCGTAGGGCATCTGGCTGAGATACCAAGGCAAGCCCTTCTGAAAGTGACTCTCCCAGTCAAAGAAGTGCACCTCATTCTGAGCCGCTGCCACCGCACTATGCAGACTGAGCATCTCTATGAGCGCTCGCGTCCCCCCCTTCCTCACGCCAATAATTAGGATCTGAGGAAGTTGTTGGAGGGTCCCATTTGGGTGGCTAGTGGTCCCGTTGTCAGTGGGCGATGAGGTGGGAGGTGAAGGTGGCCTCTCGTCAGCCACGGGCCTGGAGGGGATGGGGGGGGACTGCATTGCAAAAAGCAGCAGCCCGAGGAGTAAGGCTGCCATGAGGGAGGTCCTGACCCTGGAAGATTTCAGCCTGGCAAAAGCACCAAAACTGTATCCCACATTGAAAGAGCAGCTGCCTGAGGACAATGGTCCAATTGAAAAGCAAATAAACTTCTCTGCCAGCAGCAGCAACTGCAAGGGAAGAAAACAGCTGTGATTAGAGGATACCTGGTGAATATCTGGCAGAGAGACACAACACCCCTGGAAGTCCACAAATCACCCCACATATAAGCAACTGGTCAACGCAGTTTAATGACTCAAAGCCTACAAGTTCAAGGCAGCAACATTTGCATGATATGATTTATGGCTATTGAGGTGAATAAGCTTTCAACTCCACCCAGTTATATGTGTAAGGTGACCAACCACAAATAATCAACGTTTTAAACAGGAAAAGCGCGTTGCCAGCACAGTATTAGTCTTTATTTCAAGTCTTTTAAACAACACAACACCAACATGTCTCGGCGTCGTTTGTTCGGCAATAACAAGGCAATACATACAATGCAGTTATAGCATAACAAACAGTTTACCTTTAACGGGTGTGTATGTCGTTAAACTAAATGTAGTCTATCTGGTTTGAATCTCTACAACTGATGCCTTCTAATCCATAATATTAAAATGAGTAAATGCAATGCAATCCTGTAAACATTCGCCTTAAGAGAAAACGTGAAACCCTGACTCTAAAGCTGTCAGCTCAGACGGACAGAAACTATAGACATCACACAGGTATGCACAGAAGACCCGCATGTTTAGTCTTTACAGTATCATTTTAAATATGACAGTGTTTGTCTAGAATACTTTCTCTTGCACGGACCAAGAAATCTCTTAAGTGCTGTGGGTCTCTTACCTTTGTCCCCCCCCCTGCTATAATCGTCCTCTCGACAAAGATTGCATCTCTCGCGGCTTTGATCGTTCTGTTCGCAGCACCGCCGCTTCCGAAACCGCAGCTACAGGGTCCGGCTCGGGACCGTCTCCGTGGTCTTTTCCGAGCGCGCAAAACTCGCGTCCGAACGGGGCACAACTTCACCGGAGCGCCTTCTCTGTGCTGTGTTTCACAAACCAGCCGGTCCTCTATTTTGGAGTGTCAGCTGTTATGCGAAAGCCTTGCGCGTACGTTAGGCGACGCCTGCAGGACCACTCCCCCCGCTGTGACTCACGGTGTTGCAATGTTAAGGTATTTGCCAGAGATAACGCTGCTGTTGTGGATGAGAACTGAAGCAGGTGATCCTGACACTATACGGCCGCATGTGGAATGTGGCCAAAAAAACAAGAGAGACAGAAGTGGAAAAATACAACAACACTCAGGTGTTATTATGTGTCATGCAGCAGAAGGTTGCTCCAATCTTGCAGGAACTTCTTTTGTGTCAATAGCACTGATTAAAGGGTATTTATCAAGAAGCCCAAAATATTCAAATCAAGCTGTGTGAGTTGCTCTGTATAGAAATTTGTAGCTCATAGAGAGCCTGCGCCTTCTCAGGATTTGGATTGAAAAAGGCTTTTCAGTGGAGCCTCCAGGAGTCCTCTCTTCACTCTTTCAGGGGAAATCAATGAAAGAGACAGACCAGTTATTCATCCCTGGCATTCTTCTCCTCCTTTGTCCACAGTGCAAGTCCATCTGTGGGCAGTCGCAGAGTCCAAGTTGCACAATCTCGCCACCTGTTGAGTTGCATTTTGAAAATGTGTATTATTGGAGACGTTCAAATCCTTCCTTCTTCGGTTGAGCAACAGCGGGTCCAAAATATCGCTCCAATCCAAATTACATGATTTACTGATGTTGTATCAAAGCACCAGTGTTTCACAATTTCCTCTGAGTCACATTTGAATGTACAGTCAGTGTGAAAAGGTTTGAGCGATTTCACATAGTGGATGAGTAAGTGGCGCATCACTAATGTCAATTACTTTGAAAGTTTGTCTCACTGTTGCCCTGCAAGGAGGAGAAATCTGCTTGTGAAACACCAACATAGAAACACAATGGGAAGAAAGTGTGACAAAGTATATCATATGTTCAAATAACATTTTTATTTTTTTTTAAAGTATAGCCTGTTTCCCATATCAATATTCAGCCTAAATCATGGAAGGGTTTAGGGCTTTGCAACTGATCATGGATGTATCTGATTTTACCCATGTTTGAGAACATGTCTGCTGTGTAGTTTATTTAAGTGAAGGCCATTACACACATTAAAGCAATGCTCTGCATATACTGGGTGGCTACAAACAGGAGGGTTGGTGCCACAGCAAAAGGTAAAACCCCTATTCTTAAATGTCCCGAATGCTTTACTTATTCAGCGTACTATTATTACTTAAGTAAGTAAGTATAAGTGCTGATATGGAGTTTCCCTACATTGATTTTTAGATGCAGTTTAGTAATCCTCAGATTCTGCCCTCGTGTCTCCTAGAGAAGTGTGAATTCAGCGGAGTCACACGATATAATCCCCCTTTGAGGATCATCAGAAGCGTCCAAGTATATTAACATGACAATAGTACATATCCACAGACCATAAATACCCTCTGTGCCACCTCAGTGACTTCCCTCAGCCTCAGCTCTAAACAGGATAAAATAACAATAACTCCTCTGTACTTTAATGGTGTCACATCTACTGCATATTTCATTTTTAAAGTGCTAAAAAAAACCACTTTCTTATTAAACTCTTTTCCTTGATAACAGGTTTAATGACATTACAGACAAATTAAGTGTTGCACCCAAACAAGTCACTTTCACTTCTGATGTAAGTCAGACATATCTTGCAGTGTTGCTACACAATCAGCATGCATTTTCTTCAGCGCCTGTGCCAACTGTGTACAGCATTAAAAACAGGTTTTTTATCTGGCTCCAGCAGGCTCAACAGATTCCAAATGGGTACACAGATTGTTATGGGTAAATATATGATATGCATGGCTGTGATACCAATCTGTCTTGTGAAAGCAGACCTGAAAATATGTGTTTTATGTGTTTTTACACAATAAGATATTTAATGTTATACTCTAAACAGCTCAATTGTCTGTTAACCTCATGCATACTTATAAAAAGTGACTCTAGAAGGAGAAACTAGTTTTCTAGTAATCTGTAGTAACATATAGGTTAGATTTATTATTATATAACAAATCATTATACAGAAACAACGCCATGCATGGAGGACGTTGTGCAACAAATATTTATATTTAGGAAAGTATCACTGATCACTTTTTTCATGGACACAGAGGTAGCACTTTGATATTCCTGCAGGCCCTGGCACCGGTGGCTGTTTTTCACTTCATATTATTGTTTTTCATCTACTCTCCCCACTAAAGCATTTTCTTATTATTAGTTTTCAATACAACATAACCTCGGGCTACAAATGGTAATGTTGTTTGGCTTTTATTCTCCAAATGAATAGAATTTCTTGTAATTCTTGTCAAGTGAAAATTTATTGAATATATTATGGTTCTTTGCCATTCTAAACACCTGACAAGGAGGAACAGTTATTTTTCCACTCAATGGCTGTTATTTTCTATTCCACAGTATAATTATACACACTGTGAGTCATCACCTGCCGAACACCCACCCGTGGCACACTGTAGGTCGTCCAGCTCCTTCCACAGCTCCAGCCATTTAATTAAACACTGTACTTTGTTCAAGTGGGTTCACTGTATAGATCATAGCTGCAATTCCTCATGGTGGTAATACAAGAGGATGGCAAATTACACAAGTAACAATAATTGCACAAAATGAAGCTTATCACACGTCACTAGCTGTGATTGCCAGAGAGAGACGCTCATGAAGGCTACACACAGAAAGATATCTGCAAATTAAATTATTCTTCTACCTTCTAACTTGTTTTCAGTTGTGACAAAAACATGTTTAAAAAGAGAGTATTTCTCTTTGTTTTACAGCAAAGGTTGGCATGAGGCCAGGAGCAACTACTAGGCATTGCAGGCATATATATATATATATACTTTTTAAATTAACCTGGGTTGTACAATGATTCAGAAAGATAAACATGGCAAATGTTCTGAACACATCGTTCTGGTTCATTTTATACCTAGAATGACAGTTTTGGAAGTTGATAATGAAGATTATGGAAAGCTTGTGAGTCATGTTGTCGTTCATACATTTGTATGTGACCAGAATGATTCAACTCTCAAGTGACTGTTCCTTACTTGAATTTTGAGTGATAACATAGTGCTCAGGACTTTGTTTTCAGTTCAAGGACACTGAAGGGGGACATTTCTGCTTACCTTGGCACCCAGCTGCAAAATCTGTATTCTATGAATTATGTTTCCAATTTGCAATAATAAAACTTGTACCAGTGCTGGAAGAAGTCGGATGTTTTTAAAGTGCAGGGAAAAGTTCAATTTGAAAATGTTTTGATTATGTTCAGCATACCTTCAAAATACATTGGCAATAAAGACATTGCAGATATGTTTACTATGAATGTTATTTTAATTCATTTCCCTCTAAAATGCATTTGTGGAGTTGCATATAATTGTAATCCTTATGAGAAAAGGCTGCCTAGTGACCTGCTGGTGTTCACTGTGGCTACACAGAATGAGCCAGACCTATCTCCAAAACTGACTGAAAAACCTGACTGGTTGAGAGGATTTGAGCGGAAAAAGAATTACAGTTGAATAAAATAAGTGGGTTATCAGGATAAAGTAATTAAGATGACATTATCTCTTCCCAGAAAACTGCCAAACCAATAGCATGCAAACGGGTTATTCTCAATGTTCTGTGTGACGTTCATGTGTGTGTTATCATGCATCAGTTTGTGTCCCACAACACATAAAACCCCATCTTTTGTAAGATGAAGCGAGAGGAGGAAGGGGGAAGAGGTTTGGGCTCGATCATCATGCACGGGCATGCACAGGTGACTTTAAGTCATGGGAAAGCAACAGTGTTGCAGGAGTGTTTCATAATGACTCATCTGGGCCTCATGCAGTGATCTCTCATAGTTTCTTTTTACACCTTTTCCAGAAAACAGAAATGTTTACTGTAGACGTGGAAGACTTCCTTGACGTGATCAACATAAATATTGTATATTAAACTATAGAGTTAGTTTATCTGCGACAAACATTGTAAACATAATCAGAACTTCCCCCCCCCAATCACTGGTCACTGTGCTTGTTTTTAAATAAAGTTAGGGATGGCATATAAGCTTTTATGTGTCACTGTTTTTACTTTATTTATTGGATAACTGCATTCTTATTTGATCTCCTCAGGCAAATTATTATCAATTAAACAAATAAATTGTGAAATGTGTTGAAACAAATAAGGCTCTTTGTTTGCTGACGCTTAAGGAGGTGAGGAAACAATTGTTCTGTAACAGTAAACATCATTATTAGTCAGGAGCTGAAGTGTTGTAGATGTTGCATTTTCTGGAGGTTTACAGTTGTGCAGAACGATGAGGGATTACTATTTATAACCCACAGAAAAGGCTAAAGGTAAGAGGAATCTCTCTGTATCAGTAATTACTGCAGAATTTGGCGTCTGTACCAGGTGCAAATCCTTGGAAATGGTCTTCATTACGGGGATGCTTGCAGACTGTGGCTAAGAAGTGAGGATAATGACAGTGTGGGATTAACCCTGCTTCCAACTCTCTTTACTCTTCTTCCTCCAAGCCCCCCCTCCACAGCCGCCACCAGCCAACCCCTTCTCTCCCCATCCCTCGTTTCCCAAAAGAGGCCCTTCTCTCAGACAATGCAAAAGCTTGCCGAAGGAGGTTTCGATCATCCTGTGATGCAGCGCTGTGTGACAGGCCTCAGACACAGATATTTAGTTTCCCACTCAAAGATCCCCAACTCAGGAGATTAGTGGAAAAAACTTCTGACACAGCTGCAGCTGAAATATTTTACTACACTGCAACCAGCCGTAACTCTATCTCCACCTCAAAAGGGGAACAGGATGCTTGGATGTGTTTGTATGTGAATGTGAGTGGTGCTTGTGTGTGTGTGGCTTAAAATTTTTCATTCAGGTCTGAATCAGCCAGCTTTTTCTATTTAAAAGTAAGTTTTCAAGCATATGAAATGAGGGATAAGTTGTTATTTAGTGTGAACATTTGGGAAAATCTAAAAATCTAAAACTCTCCCTAATAACAAAAAAAAAAAAGAAAATTCAAATAGCAGGTCTTGCATCTGGGCACTTGCGATCCTGGAAGCAATGGAAGCATTTTCTATTGCATATCCAATCCATATCTCTGTTTATTGAATGTGTTCATTAAAGTAAAACTCCTGCAGGAATGAAAGGTGTCGGTGGATATATAAACAAATATAAATGGAAGAATACCTTGTTTTCAAGATGTCTAACTATAAAATGTAATTATCTACATTTCTGGGCACTGAAACAAATTATATATTCATATATATATGAATATATATTCATGGAGGAGTTAAGGGTAGATTTATGTGATTTATGATGTGTTTACAGGTGTTTTAGTGTAAATACCTGAAAACATGAGCTGACCTGTCAGGCTGAGCTTAGAGCAGATGTTGAACTCGAGTGTCACATGTTCAGGTAAAACGTGGTTGGCTGTAAAACGCACATCAGTGGAAAAATGTGGAACACATCAACAGCGTGTGATTATGAAATTGTAATCCTTTTTATTTCTCTCTTTTAAGCTTTATTTGTTGGAACAAAAGGCTCGGCCTAGAGCAGCCACAACACAGTTAGTTATTGTCTGAAAAACAGTGAACACAACAACATATAGGAATTAAGACACACGTTGCCTTTAGAATGTAATATGTGACCATATGGTGAAGTTACTGAATACTGACTGATATTAGTTTTATTTCATGTATACTTGATGTATTTGATATTAAGAATAAAAGCCTCTGTGTTTAATAATATTATAAAGGTAAGGTTCATATAGTAAAAGGCCTGAGGTTCAGCTCAGAAACATTGTTACAGGTTATAAAAACATGATACAGATGTGTGTGCATTATAGGATTTCTAGCCAAGGCTAATTTGCAACTCCTGTCACTGGTTACGCTTTTCTGCTTAAAAGGTCAAGGTTTTAAAGGTCATAACGTATCATCATTACCAAGAGTACATTAGTTAAATCGACCTGGCTATAGTCTTTCCTTCTCTATTTCATGATGTGGTTTAGTTTATTCTGTTTTAAAATTATATGTACTACTTCATGATACATCATGGTACTGTACTGCTTTATGTTCTCCTTCCTCCTGCTCTCTCTCTCCTGCCCCCCCCCCCCTTCCCCCCTCCCCCCCTCCCCCCCTTTTCTTTCAACCCAACCGGTCGAGGCAGATGACCGCCCACCTAGAGCCTGGTTCTGCTCGAGGTTTCTACCTGTTAAAAGGG
>JAVQJD010006191.1:0-10820 GCA_036023655.1 Nannoperca australis
CGGATAATTAGAAGAATGGGTTGCAGCTGCTCCGCCACGTCCTGGAACGTCTGCACCTGCTGCCAATCATCTCCTAGACACACACACAGACAACAGAAAACACATGCACTCCTGACAGTTGTAGCTTTCTCATATAGTGCAAGGTAGTACCTGCCCATACTGCCTATAGCACAGCTATTATAGCAGGATGCTGCACAATCCACCTTGTTGGGAAAAGTGGTTTCTGGGTGGTCAAAGGTGTAATATCCGCATATTGCAGTACCACCTTAGCATCAATGGACATTTCTCCTGGAAAGAAGCCAGCTGGAAAGGTCTGATTCTGAAAACTGCAGTGCACCCTGGGATTATTTTTGGCACAAACATTTTTCACGTCAAATAAGTGCCGCTCAATCAGAGTAAGTACAACTTACTTCAAAATGTGCTCTAGAAAATAACATCCTAAAAGTAATCCTTATGACTAATTGAGTTGCAACAGAGACACGTGTAAGTGCTGCAATGTGAAAAGTAAATACACCATTACAAGTAAGAGTCCTGTATGCAAAATCTTACTTGTATGGAAGAATCCCTCTCAATCACTACTTATGACCAACTAGAAGTGTGGTGCTGTCTGTGTCTGCAGAGATCCTGAAAATACAGGCAGAGTATGTTCTTATTTTGCTGTGTTTGGGACCTTTCTGGGTGTCAACCTTTGGGCAGTGGTGTGTAGCCCCCAGCCAGTAACAGCATGCGGGGTGTGAGGGCGGTACTCGTATCAACCAAGTGCCAGATCATAAGCACGTATCCAGGAGGAAGCTACAAGCAGGGGAGGAGGGGGCAACTTTGAATGTTGTGTTTACAAACTGCAACGACCAATCCTACTCATTCTGCCTTTAAGTAAAATAAAATGTACTTGTGGTATGAAACGCAGAGTGGTCATGTTCTCTATATAAATTCTTCATCTGTAAAGTAACTAGTAACTACAGCTGTCAAATAAATGTACAGAAAATTGTAAGTGTAAAAGAGTAAAAAGTGTTGTATAATGTATTTTTTATTATAATGTGTAATTCTATATAATTGGAAACTGTAAATACATAAACACTTGAAACGTACAATATCTCTCTGAAATGTAGTGGAGTAAAAGTATAAAGTGGAATAGCATCTCAGTATTAATATGCAATGCAAAAAATGCTTTTTAGCTGCTTAGAGAATGAGTTTTCTACATATATGTAGTTTATATTGTGTATATATATATAAATGGTTATTTGGTTAAAAAAATAGCAGATATGCTAAGTGATAAGTGAAGTGATTAGTTTTGGTTCAGGAGGGATTCCGGATGAAATGACAAATTGCCTTTTGACATTAAGAAGTTGCAATTAAATGAGATACCACAAACACTAACACTTTCATCCCAGTTGTATTCATATTGGTTTCCCTTATAGTTCAGGTAAACACTGTCATCACTAACACTGATAATCAACCATTAAATTACTGTCCAAAATCTATTGGAGGCTGGACCTTGTGTTTTACTTAATAATAAAAATAAAAAAAACTTTCCAACTTTAATAATAATTTCTTTGGATTTCAATGTCTTGATTCAGTTAACTGTGGACAATTAGGTGTATGAGTTTAAATCAACCATGGACAAACTGGTCATGTTAGGTACGGAGAATAGGACTATTGTCCTCTTTTTAATGTGCCTTTATGTTGCTGGCATACATCAAAGCCATATTTTTCATACAATAAATCTTAAAAGAGAAGGCTGAATTACAATGTGAAAAAACTAAATAAATATGCTAATTAAATACATAAAAATAAAATATATATTTTGTACTGAAAGCATTCATTTATCAGTATGAGAAACTAAATAAGATTTATGTCAGTGTCATGTACTGATTAATCAGTTACATGAATAATATAATTCCTTTGAAACAGACAGACTTAAGGACTTTCACTGTCATTACAGGATTAACTGACAATTAAATATTTTCACTGTTGCATCTTTTCAAATACATACCTAATGTTTAAGTGTTTCTTTTCAAATGTCTTTTCAAAAGATTTTCATCATATTTATCCCAGTTTGTTACTATTTCTGCCTGTCATTTATCTCGCTATAGCCATTAAATGTGTTTACACTCAGTTATTTCTCTGTAAAGTAAGTGTGTGCACATGTACAAGGGATTCACAAGAACTTACACGTGTCTAAATCCCATTTCCTGCCCCCAATGACTGACAAACGACTCTCTTCTAATGGAACTCTGGGTCAATAAAACGTTTTTAGCGTAACTAGCAGTTACCACAGGTGTTGCCAAATCAACCAGGAAAAAAATCTTAAGGATTATGATTTTAAACGCATAATCTTGGGTGGTGTTTTTCTTATATTATATGATTGAAATGATTAACTTTGATTTTTTAAATGTATTTTAGAGTATATAAATGTTGAGCAGGCACAAAGCTGTCAGTGGACGTTGTCAAGTGACTGAATCCTCAGTTTGTATCTGTGAACTGAACTCCTGCTTTGTCCTGAAGTATCCTCTGCTGCTCATGATCAGGATCAAATCAAATCTGCACAAAACACACAAGCATGCGAGCACTTGCGCCAACCGCAGTTTCAACCCACTGCTTTTTCTCCAATGCTGTGTGAATGTGTTGTAACTAACTCTCATTCAGTTTGTTGAAGCGAGATCACTGTGAGCATGTGCCACTGCTGAGGGAGAAACAAGCTCACACACTTAGCACATTCTAAGTCGGTCTCTCTCTCTCTTTCTCTCTCTCTCTCTCACACACACACACACACACACACACACACACACACACACACTCACCATTGACTGTGAAAGAAACCATTATCCCCCACGGAGCCTCAGACATCTGGGCTCTCTACACACAGTGTGCAGGCAGCCCACACACACACATCTGTGTGTGACAGTGAGTGAGAGAGACGGACAGGCATGGATGGTGTGTGTTCTCGCTGGACACATGAAACACATAGTGAAAGGGGGTCATGAGAGAAAAGGTCTGAGTCAGGACATGTTCCCCATGGCAACTAGAGCTGGGACACACGCCTGGCACAAAGGCATTCTGGGAAAGCACAGGTTTTATATTGCCCCTGGCTTTACACTCCTGTGCCATCACCCAGGTAACACTAACGGTGCTTGGCCCTCTAACATTTACTCTCTCACACACAGTTGTGCACAAACTAACTGTTGCACAAACACAGTCACCACAAACACAGACAGTGTGTGACCCCTGGAAGAGTTCTGACAAGTCTCTTCCTCTCTATCTCTGTTCCCCACTGTTTCTTCCTCTCCCTTTGTTCCTCTCTCTCTCTTTTAAGATGGACCTTATACATCCTGCTGCCTGAAAAGAGAGAGATAAGAGATGCTTGAAGAAGAGGATGAGGAGGAAAAAGGTAAACTGGTGTTAGGGATTTAGATTGTGTTTGCATGTGCAGTTGTATCAACTGCAGGTATTTATAGAATCGCAGGTCGGTTTTGTGTTCGCACATGAAAATGTCCTATCAGATGCATTCAGACATCGAAATAAGCTCCTATCCCGGTTTGGCGAAACTTGTAAATTCTAGTTCTCTGGCAGTACTTGTTCTCCAACTTGTGTGTGAGTGTGTTTCAAGTCAAACTCAAGTTACAAACTAGTTGGTTGGTAGAGCAAAAAACTAGTGATGAATGATGCAATAATAGTCTACAAGCTATAACGAAAGTGAAAGTCACTGTTAATGTGGAGGATAAACTGCTTTATTATCCCGTTACTGATTTAGATTTGACAATGAAGTGTTTGTTACTTATGTTCTTAGCCAGAATTCTGTTAAGGCAAACAGTTGCCAAATATATAAAAAGCATGTTGAAACTGGCAGTGCTGACCTTCTCCCCCTGCTGAACTGAACCAAAAACCATTGCTCAAAAACTGTGATATGCACCAAATGTGAATTGTGTGAGAAAATTTGACCACTGCTTTGCACATAACAGTTTACACAGACAAATGTGCAATATAGAGGCAAAACATACATCAGATATGCTGAATCAGAGGATCCCCTGTATATTGAAAGAAACGTCCTTGCAGTGCGTTTTCTGTGTTTTTAATTGTGGTGTTTGATGTGTTGCCGTATTTGTCGACCCTCTCGAGTACCTGGATTTAGCCTCACCAGCTGAGCAGTGGTAAAAATTTGAGTTCAGGAACTCTCCTCAAAGTACAGTGATACATTGTAAACAGAGTACAGTGGAAACAAAAGCAGAACCTGTGACCACATGATTGTGTGGGTCCGTTCCAGTCAGACACTGGTGCGCTTTGTTTGTGGTGTGAAACCAGAGCAGACCAACCACAGGCTTTTTTGATAGATATGTGATTTCAGCATGAATCCAAAAGCTAAACTACTGTTAATCATCTGGAAACCATGGTAAATTGTATGCACGTCAGAAAAAAAGTCCCCCACATGGCTCCTTGTAGCACTGATGATGCAGGATGACCATCACCAAAACGGTCCAGTCAATGAGTGTGTAGTAGTCGAGTAGTGTGTTTGGCCGTGACAAAATAAACCAAACTACAGGTGCAACCAAAAACATGCTAGCAGTGTTGCAAATAATCAGAAATCTTCACAATGTAAGAATCATGTATCCAGGGCAATAAATGACCAGGATTATATATGTATATTTAAAGGTTTATCCTTATTCATTCTTTAAACCAGCACACTTACACACACATACAAACACACATTGTGTGTGGGGGAGAAAACAAACACAAACTAGATCATTTCTGTTCATTAATGACTGTAACTATCGCTTTCTCGCTGCACTCTGAGCAGCCATTAGTAAGCCATTTATTATACTGATCCTGAATATTAAAGTCTAATTTTCCTCCAGACTTGTGAAAATAAGTATATAAATTATTTTAATTAATTTCCATGCAATAAGACTAAATCGCTATTTTGTTTCACTGGGGTTTTTCACCAAATGTTTTATAGCTAAGAGGCAGTGATAAAATGACTTCTAATTTGTTGATTCTATTTTCCATTTACTGCTTAACTGTTGTTTCATTGAACGTTTAAACAATTCCTCTTCGTCCCGACCAGCCCAGTTATTACTGTACTTTCACTGCTGCAGTGACTAAATGGCCTCAGAGGGTTGAAATGCTATTTAGATTTAAATTGGACTGAATTTTGGTGTGCTTCTTTTGTGTCTATTTTTGTGTTGGATCTAGCCTATAGTTACTCATTACCCTGGGTTGTGGCATCCTCTGATGCAGCAACTCAGCCACAACACAAAGGTCAGAGGTCAAACACCCTTTGGCCTCCCATCTCCCCTCCCTTGCATTGTTTCTCTTCCATTTCATCCTTTTTTGTTTCATCCTCTTTTTTCATTCTACTTATAAGAAAGAGATTTTCACAGAGTGGATGTGGACATATTCTCTGGTAAAAGAAGTAGAAGGATGCAATGAAGTAGAAGAGGATGATGTTGGAGGTGTGTGTGTGTGTGTGTGTGTTAGGTATCACAAGGGCTGTCTGGGGTTCAGCCAGTAAATGAACAGCTGAGAGCGGTGATTTAGTCTGTATAAAAGCAGCCCAACTGTCATAACAAAGACACTCCGACAGCAGGCCAACCGGAGACAAAGAGGAGTCACCAGCCCCCAGGAGGCCTCCAAAAAACCCTTTGGACACACGCACATACATACACACAGCACACACACACACACTTACACATACAATGGGGAGTCAATGGTGGGCTCCCAGAAGCCTTGAGAGGGTCCAGGGTCCAGACTGAGCTTGGTTGAAAGGACCAAGGCATTGTAGGACCGCAACAGTCAAAGGGCCACAACACCGGCAACCTCAGTCAGCCTCTGTGGGTGATGCTTCATCAGCAAATTTTAACTAGTGAAAAATGTTCCCATTTCATGCAGAGTCAAGGGATGTTAAGTGCAGCAGTGTGTATGGGACTGTTTGTAACTTGAGCGTTGAGACTAAAAGTATGCGCACCAAGTTAGAATTGCACTCCTATAACATTGTTGGATTCACAATGGTGTGTTTAAAACAAAAAGGATAAATCCTTTCTTACTCCTTGTCAAAATGTGATGCCTACATTACATACAACGCAACTCAACAGTTTGGTTGCAGAATCGTGTGTCATGCTAGTAGCAGAAAATGTAGCATCGAGCCGCTGACTTCAAGCAGAGATGAGGAGCTGGCTGCAGAGGTTTGGTCTCTCTTCCCCAGAAGTAACATCACTTCATCTGGAGCCACAGAAAGCCTTTCACAGCTTTTTTCACATGTGCCGTAATACTCCCCAACACCTGTACACAAACGTTGATGTTGAGTTTTCCTGTAATGGTTGCAATGGATTGACTGAAGGAAAGACAGTAGCATGTGGCCTCAAAACCTTCTACGGAGCTGTTGGACTTAAAGCCATGTCAATGTAGCTGCAAGGGTCTGCATGGTGTAACCTTCGGCACCTGTCTGCAGTGGTCAAAAATGAAACTTGCAGAAAGCTGCTCTAATCAATGAACAGCTGATGAACAGCTGCTCTAATCAATATTTTTTCTATTATAAATGGATCAAATCTGGTGTTATGTCAAAGGGATTTCTCATAGTGACAAACCCACAGACAATGCCTACCATATAATCTCCCTCAGCTCAACAGAGTTTTAGCGTCTTCCACCTCAATGATTTAGCTGTAGGCCTACAGCCTATAACTTTACTGTTTCAGTCTGATCGCTCTCACCAGTCTTGTTTCCAGCAGCAGCAAGAAGCTATTTTCAGCTAAAAAGCCCTGATAATCTGTATACTACCTGCTCAGCAACAAACAACTGACACACAAAGTTTGTGACTAGTTTGTGAACATAGAAGACCATTTAGCAGCTACAGAGCCAGATATTTCTCCTAAATAATTGGTAAAAACCAACAACAGCTAAAAGGAGAGTGAATTACATTTATCAGGTGAAAACAACACAACTGGGTGTGTAATAAGGCACATTCAAAAGTGGGATGTGTCAGTGTTGGTTGTTTCACTGACCCTAAATGACCAAAATGTACTACTGCTTTAACCAATTACGTTTAACCAAACTTGAATCAAAGAGGGGGTCAAACTAGAACTGTTAATATGGGTCATTTTGGAAGGCAACAAACAACAAATCATTTGTTATGATGAATAAATTTTAGGCAACTAAACAGTGTCTGATTTTCTTTCACGGGTTAAAAGTAGCAGACATTTTCTGGCCAGTAACTTTTTTTGTACCTCTTATCATCAACATATTAATAAATGCCCCATAAAAACAATGGATCATTAGAAATTTGACAGGGCTGAGGATAATCATTGTTTGATTGGGGTCTTATATATAGAAGACAGGAGTTTTTTTCTCCTCTTTTTCTCGTCTGTTGTTCTGTCAGTCTGCTGGTGTCCTGCAGGCCTGTCCGGCATCAGTAAAAGGATGAGTGTGGCCCCTCCATCCTATTAGGCTCAAATTAATCAGCCTTTTCTTCAGAGTCGAGGAGCGTGATGAGGAGAGACATTGAGCCCTCTTTAACCCCCTGGCCCCCTCCCTCCTCTCCTCCACTCTGTTACCCATCCACCTGCTGTGGCTTTGTCTGTGGCTTTGGAAGAGCTTTGGCTTTAAGCAAAAAGCCAACACTGACCACACACTTCAACCGACATGCACACACACAAGCTTGCATAAAGACTGGAAAAATCAGCTGCCACAGAGTGGTCCTCTTGTCGGGGTGGAAATGCCACCTGAACAGGGTTTTGACCATGAAGGGACACTTAAACTCTCCCCTGAAAGTCATACTGGTGAAATTTTCTAAGTAATGATTGCAGACAGGGTAAGGCAAGTTTCACTGCAGGTTTTATAGACTTTGAAGAAAAAATCTCCCACACCACAGTTGAATGATGTCTCTGCTCAGACATCTGATACAAAAATAATCAAAACACAGTCCAGCATAGTTGGGTGGAATCTGATCAAATTATAATTAGACCTCAAAAATCTGGAGACAATCTCATCAAAAATGTGATATAATGACAACTTTAGCCTTTTTACTGGCTCTGAGTAAAACAGTATTCTCCCATGCACCCTTTTAGCTTTCCAACATTACCTAAACTACAACACTAACTTGTATTTAACATTTTTCAAAATTAAGGTCCAGTCTTCTCCATTTTACTTTGACAATATTCCATTAAAAATGCCCTTCTTGATGAAACAGTCTATTATCTCTCTGACAAAACTAAGAATCTAAAGCCAAGCTAGCGACTCTCTGAAGCTGTACCTAGGCACAATGGTTCAAAATGTCAGCATGCCAACATGCTGAAAATGACAATGCTACCAGAGAGTGCTAGATGAATATATATATTTATAAATAGTGTATTAAAAAGTATTGTAAGAATGACAAATCTTCCTGATGAATTTATGAATGTGTGTACCAAATTGCATGGCAATCCATGCATGGCAATCCATAATGTATTGCACCGACCACAAGCATATTGCCTGGCATATTTCACTTCTGTCCTGCCTGGGTGACAGACACTGGTTATTCAACAATGAGAGAAAAAGGGGGAGAGAGAAAGTCAAGGTAGTGGGTGGGCCCTCGAGGTGTTGACTACATAGGTGCTGGCTCTTGTGTTGGTGAACCCTCTTTTCCCCCACATTTACTGGCTGTGACTTCCTCTGTTTCTTGTGACAGAAGCCACAACTATGTTTATTCCTCAGCGTCACCCAGCGGTGAACAGTTTCTTTTCTAGCGGGAAGAAAAAAGTGTGTTTGTGTGTGTTGGAGGCCTGTGTGTTGGCGCTGAAAGTTCAAATTTTACACATGCATGTAGAGAAGAGTGCAAGAAGCATAAGTGTCTGTGTCAACGTGTTGACAGCTACAGGTCCTTGAAGTATGTTCACCTTATCATACCCATTTCTGCGTCAGACATGGAATCAGAGGACTTGCCTTCAGCTGCAAAGGTTTGTCCAAGTATTCCAGCCGACAGTTCCAACTAGCCAAGCCTCTCACCATTTCTCTTCTCCGTTCAGCCCACTGTCAATTATAAACACAAACACTCACAGCTGAATTAAATTTGCTCCATTCCTCTGTTTTCTAAGGGTGTGCTGAACCGCGTCACCTCTCACTGTCACCATGACTCAGCCTTCAGGGAATTACCACGAATGTGCTCCTCTTTGGCTGCTGGTTTAATTACATTTGATTATTTAAGCATTATTCTGTTATTTCAGCACATTTGTTCCAATTATTTAGGCTCTTTCTGGTAAAATCACCAAAGTGGTTTCCACCAAATTGCTTTGCACTGCCTCATTTGAATGAACATCCAATCTGCACCATCTCTCTGAGCTGGGCACAAAAATACCACCCAGACGGGCAAAGACAATTTCCAGATGAACAACAGATAGATTTGGAAGTGAGTCCTATATTTTTGCATAATACACCAAGCTTGAAAATGAATAAATTTTACTGATAGAGAAATGAGATTCAGATAATGCTGAATTCAAATGTACAGCCACACATCAGAAAAGAAAATGATGAAATCAGTGATAATGAAAGATAAAGCAAATAAAGGGGTAGACTGGGGTTACAAACAAAGTCACCTTTGTCTTGATAAGTATGCTACTGATGTCCACACCACACACTGATAAGCCTGCTTTCACACCCTAAGCCCGTTCCATTAACCCATCTCCACAATATGATTAAGAAATAAAGGTCAGGAAATAAAGACAACAAATAACTTCTCTGGTGGTTCAAATACATTTATACATATCTGCACACACACACACACACACACATACATGCATAACACACACAAGACCATGCTCAGCCACAAAACCAATGGGCTCCAGAGACAAAAGCCTTGTCATACTCTGATGGGGTCCTGTCACTAATCCACACAGCTTTAGGGGTTGCAGACAGCAGACACACACACACACAGTGTAGATCTACGTGAAAAAGAAATTCGACACACATGCTGCCTGGATTTGTGTATGCATACTTACACACACCGGCTCTCTCACACACAGACACAGACAGTGGTGTTGTATAGCTGACTGGCTGGGTGTTAAGGCCAAGCAGAGCTACTGGCGACAAGTTGGAGAGAGGAGATGGCTCACTAAGCCTAATCACACAGGGGAATGCTGTCTGGGGCACCTGACCATCATACCTCTGTGTGTGTGTGTGTGTGTGTGTGTGTGCATGTGTGTATGCTTGCTTACTTACATGCAGTTTTGCGTGTGTATGTGTGTCTTTGTGTCATAATTGGGGTTTATCGCCCTGAACATGGCAGAAGGTGAGGTGCCAGAGCTGGATTGGGGGCGTCTGACCGGAGCTGGAGTTGAATGGGGGGTGGGGGTGTAATGAGTCATCCAGATTCTTACAGGCAGAGCCACACACAGCCAGAGAACATATCCCACACACTGAACACAGTCCATCCTATAAAACGCAGCATCAATTATAAAATATCTGATGTTCATCTGTTCTGTTCATTTGTTGATTTTCGATTAGATTACATTAGATTGACTTTATTGTCCACCTCAGTTAGAATGCAAAGGTACATACAATGCACAAATACAGAAAACCATTAAAAACATACAGAATATACAGTATACAATATACATAAATTATATAAATAATACAAGAAAGCTGTTATATTTATAATAGCAAGTGTTCCCTGATGCAGTCATTCTTATGTTTTTAACTCGTAATGATTTTGAGAGGGTTATAATCAGAATCAGAATCAGAAATACTTTATTAATCCCAGAAGGGAAATTGCTTTTTGATACAGTTACACTGCTCAATAAAGTTATTGAAAAAAGAATAACAAACAGTAGAAAGTAGAGGGTGTAGAGGTGTAGAGGGAG
>JAVQJD010006195.1:0-17575 GCA_036023655.1 Nannoperca australis
TTAACTCAAGTCCTTTATGATAGATAACATTTCTTAATAGCACTGGTGCTACAAGTATGAATAGGTCATTGATATTTTTATATATATAGATAGATTTATATAGTTAGATATAGATATATTGAATTGTGATCGTGCAGAGCAAAGCATACATGTTATTAACAAGTGAGTTCTACATTAAGCATGGCAGCTGTGTACTGCAGGATGTAACACAACAGCATACATGATGCACATGCCAGAGATAACGACCACACACTGCCGCCATCACTCACACCTCACACACACTCTACCTCAGGAGCTATGTAGTCTGGTGTTCCACAGAAGGTCTTGGTAGTGACTCCATCAGTCATATTTTCTTTACACATGCCAAAATCTGCTATCTTAATGTGCCCCTCACAGTCCAGCATCACATTGTCCAGCTTCAGGTCTCTGCAAGAGGGAAAAACTATGTTAAAGCGGAACTAAACTGAATTCATGACCCAACATGGACCACGAAGGCTAATCGTCTTCTCCTCTGCTTCTCCCTTATTCACTTTAGTGGGAGTTTAATAGAGAATGACGCACTGCTTAATCGAAGATGTAGGTCCACACTTACACCAAACCAGGTAACAGATGTGATTATGATTTGCAGTTGGGGGGACTGAGTCATTTGTGGGGGCGGATTCTCTGCATGATATTATAAACTGCAGAAATCTGTAAATTTTAGTCGAAGTCCAAAGGTCAAAATGAAAAAGTTGTTGTCTGAAATGTCTTCTGTTGGCTACTGGGGATGAGTCAAGCAGTCAGAAAATGTGATTGTCCCATCATGTACTAATTGCACATTAATACACTACGCTCATCTCCTTCCCTGCTGTTCTGATGTCGAAGCAAAGGTCTTAAAGGGGCCCTGTGGAAGAGAAGATGATGAGCCCTTGTGGTCCAAGTTTACGCGTTGTGTGTATCTTTAAAATTAAGATTACAAAAAGAAACACTTGAATCCTGCATTGTTCACATCCATGTTTACTTGGTGGGGTGTCAGTGGAATAAATACATGCTCACGTTCATGCATGTGTGTCCTCATGTGTGTGCACGAGAGAAACAAAACAGGGACCCAATCGTAAAACATTGCTTGATAATGCTACTAGTGGTCAAATACTCCACAAGGTGTCTTTAATGAACAAAATTAAACTTGCTACTGGCTAAGCTAGTTTATCTGTGCCTTGAAGTAGCAATGTCAGACTTAAAATATCTGCTATGGTTGTTTATTGTTTCAAATCTCTCTACTCAGATTGTGCTGAAATAGTCCAGTAAGGTGTAAAAATGTGTTTGGGCTGTTACAGTAATTTATTTTAAACCAAAACCGTATCTACTACTACTATGACCAAGAAAATACATCCGCCATTAAATTGAGAATTCTCCACAATAAATGTGGTTATCATGTCATACTGTCGGTATATTTAAGTTTCTGCTTCAGTGTGACAGTATGTCACTGTGTGTCACTAAGAGTGGTAGAGAATAAATAATTGCGAGAAAGATATTTATTGCATTAATGTGTACCTATGGTGGTCTGATAATAACTATATCAGAATTTTTTATTTTATTTTGTTGGTATTTGTGATTTGGGGTTTTACATGGAGCGGTGGATATTGATGACGTGTCATACAACAGTTTAAGTCTGATCTTAGCGGTACATGGTTTGGTGTAAAAGTTATATATTTAGTATGTGGAGGAGTGGAGGTTACCTGTAGATGATGCCCTTTTGATGAAGGAAGAATAGGCCAATGGCTATCTCCGCAGCGTAGAATCTACGCACGCACATACACAGACACAAAGACAAAACAAAAACCGTAATTGGAAAGACACAGAGAGAATGGACAAGAGGAAAACAGAGGCATAATTTGTGTGTGTACGTGCATGTGTGTGTGTGTGTCTTCATAAAGGTCAGTGCTGTCTTTTCAAGGCCAGAGAGCAGCTGATAAGATCAACAGGAGGAGTCCGGATACACTGACCACGCAGTCAACTATGTTTGCGTGGGTGTGCCCAATCACTGTCTGTAAAGTGCACCGTAAAAGGTGCCACAAGGGATTCTGAAGGTGTGGAGAGAATATGCAGAGTCTGTTCAGAGCTTGTTGGATGCTTTATCTGTGATCAGAATGACGACCAGAGGGGCGTCACTGCAGCAGGAAGCTAACACGGATTTACATGCAAAACATAAATACACAGGAGTAGATAATACAAAAGACACTCAAAAGTTCAAGGCTTCTTCTTCATCATCCACAGGGATGGATATCCTGAGTATTGTCTAATAAATAAATTAAACAGAGTAAAACAAGTTGATGGCCTTAGATAAACAAGTTCCTCACCCTGTTCGACTTGCCCTTCAGCAGTCTAAACCTTCTGCCAGAGGGAAGAAACTCTAATTCCCTATAAAGCAGATGAAGGGCAAACTCCTCCACGGCTCACGCTTTCCCGACAGCCCGCTTGTCAAATATGTCAGCCCGCTGGTTTGACTTGACACCAGTGATCTCGCCAGCAACCTTAATTATATTCTGCAGTTTTGGGAGGTATTTTACCACACACTGAAAACTCGCAGGAGCTGCTAGATTACTTCCATTTCTTTGAAGTTCTTCAGAGCAGCAACGTGCATCAGGGCGATCAACATATTTCACCCCCAGGCTCTGCTAGGATTGCTCATCCATCACCAGAGCCCTTCAAACTGCTGATGGCTTATTCAATATGATTTAAAAAAGCATTAAATGTGACACACCTATAAGCATGGGATTACGATTTTGTGTTATGATGGCATAAGAATGCATCTTAGCCTTTAGCCTACAAAAGTTGCTTTTTGTGTGTGTTTGTGTCTGTACTCACACAGCATGGGGCTCTTTGAACTTGCCGACCTGCTGAATCTGATACATGAGATCTCCTCCGTTTATGTACTCCATGACAAAATACAGGCGGTCCTACGAAGAGATAGAGGGGCAGACAAAGAGAGAGAGGTCAAAAAGGTCATAAAAGCAGGCAAGAAAAATTGGATAATAGTGAGAAGAAGAGAGTAAGGTACTGTAGAGGGAAAGAGATTGTTTAGAGGTAGATAGTGATGGGTGAGAGAAGATTAAAGGAGAGATTGACGCAGACAGTGAAAATGGAGGGATTATAGATAGAGAAGGAGGAAGAAGACGGTGAGAGAAAAGTGATTGGGTTGTTGTCTGGGCGTCCAAACTGAGGGGACACAACATCAATTTGAGAGCTAATTCTCCTCCATTACCTACAGAAATTGCCAATATGGTACAATATGTGAGGTGTGTGAAGGGATTTGGTGTGTCACCATGAGTGCAGTGCGTTTGGAGGAAATATGGTGGAGTTGTGTTGTGTGTTAGGGGTTTTAATGTGTGTGTGTGTGTGTGTGTCTGTGTTTGAGTGCGTTTCTTTGTGTACACTGCCTGATAAGGATGTGTAATAACAATATATTTGTGTGTGTGCACTATACCACATATATAGTATGTATGTGTGTATGCATAAATGTTATAATTGCCTTTGTGTGTGTGTGTGTGTGTGTGTGTGTGTTATAACTGCCGGCTAAGTCCCATATGAGCGAAAGCCCTCCTCTGGTCAGAGAATTAGTGCTGAGGAAGATTAACACACTCACTCCTGGTTTGTTTGTGTGTGTGTGTGTGTGTGTGTGTTTGCGTGTGTAGGCCAGGTCAACTTAATTTGCCTAGCCTTTAACCACAACCTTAAATGGATTCACACATTACACATTACATTATGTTCATTAATCAATGAAAACATGTACAAACAAGTGTGTTTGTGTAGGGTGTGAATGTAAATGACAGTGTTAAGTATAAGGCAAGCGAGCTATATTTACTCCTCTGTTGACTCATCCTTAGTGTAATATGGATTATACGTCAGAAGATGAGCATGAATCAAATATGAATCCAGTCTGTGTGTTCCAGCTGTGACAGCAGGCAGGGTGGCTGCTGTTAAGACCACAGCGCTCACCAACAGTGCGGCTGTGCCTTTCAGCAGGACGTCGCACTGTGGCTCCCTTCAGATCAAATATAATGTGGAGGTGTAGGGACCTACGACGGGTGTCAGTTCAACTTGCAAAGAACGTCAAATTTATTGTGTGTGTGTACATAAAATAATAATAATAATAATTAAAATAATCTGTAAATAAATTATTATTTTTCAAAATTGGGTCAAAAATCTGTATTTTTAGTAATACTTTGAACAGTTTAGGTACACCTAGCAAAAACTAAAGCAGTCCAATACAACAGTCCTGGAATAAATCCTCCCTTCATGAAGGTTATAATCAGTTTTTGAGAAACAGAGTTAGTGTTGCTCCCCAACAAAGAAATATGCAGCAGATAACCCCTTGCCAACCACTACATGTTGCTTTAAACTTCAGTTTGTGTACAGATTAAACAAAGAGGACATCACGTGTCAATTAGTGAGCTTTTGCATTGCTAGTAGGTGGATTTTGTCACATTCTGATAGAGCCAGTCTAGCTGTTTGTCCCTATTTCTTTGTGCTAAGCTAAGCTAATCATTTGCTGGCTGTAGCGTTATGTAAAGGGGAGACAATGGATTTGATAGAAACTTAGTTTTGCCAAACAAACTGAATTAACATATTTACCAAAAAGTCAAACTATTGCTTTAATAAAAAAAGACGTCAAGGCAAATAAGTAGTGAAAGAAAATATTTTATACTATATCATACAACTGAAAATACGTCGTCCCACCTACCATGCTCTGGAAGGTGGAATGCAGCTGTGTTAAGAACGGGGGCTTTCCAGACAACGCTAACACCCTCTTCTCCACCATGGTGCATTCCACGTCATCATCCTGGATCACAACGTCCTTCTTCAGGATCTTCACAGCGTACAGATCCTCTGTCCCTTTACGCTCTGCCAGCATCACCTAGAGGAGAAGAGACGGCAGAGAGGATAGAGGGGAAACACAAGAGAGATGAATTCATCAATATTCAGAATCGTTATGGCACACAGCTCCCGTCATACCTTCAGACCAACATCACCTTCAACATCACCTTAGAAGAAAGAGGGGTACGGGCGAGAAAACAGGAGAGAAGGAGAGAGCAGACCGATTCATCATTTCTCACAATGTCATCAGAGGAGAGGGCAAATAGGAGAAATGGAAAGGGAAAAAAAGAGAGGACAGAGAGGAAAGAAGGTGACAAAAGGCTCCTGCACAGTGTGACTGCATGTTACTCTGTACGAGATACATCTGATAAAAGTTTGTCTGCAATATGTGTCAGACTGCACAATACCAATTTTGAGGCATGTCAAATCGGGAGATAAATGCCCGGTGAATCGTAAAAAATGCAAGCAGGCATGTCATCAACTTGCATCATCCCTTTGTGCTTTCCTCGTTTTGAAAATGCATCAAAATAGAAGGCTAGTCTTGGCCGTAGCGCTGGCATAGTTTTTAAGTTTACAGAAAGAGAACTCACAGTGTTGAGGCTGCCAGTGTATTTTGTGACACTGGTCGTAGCAGAGGCCACACTGGGAGAATTGACCATTCGTTAGACCCCTTGTCGAACAATGTGTCCAATCATTGCCCTGCACCCATCATAGGCGTGTCAGGTGACATCAGGCAGGTTAAGCTTTGGATTCCTCCACCTCTTGAAGTGGTGTGCCTTGGATTGCAGTAGGAACAACACTGGGAAGTGTATTTTGTTCTTCTTAAAGCAAACCAAGAGCCAAAGTGTAAAGAGTGGATCAAACACTGATGTGTTTATCTGCTCTTACGTAAGCTGCAGCACATTATATATATAATACAATAATATATCTATAATATCTACCTACAGTAGTGACCAAATGTTACTGCCAAAAACCAAATACGTTTATGGGTTTACAGGTTATGTTGTTGTCTTTGTTAGATTTGGGGAAAACTCCAGCAATGTTATCTGAGATACTGTTAAGATTTCCAGACGGGTTAGTCCTCATCTTAAAACCCTTTCTCAATAAAAGTGACAACATAGCCTACTGTTTAAAAATATGAACAGGTATGTAAGCTAATTAAGCCAAACAAGGTTAATAAAACAGTCTGATCTTGGATGTTTCCTAATCATACCTTATACTACTTGGTACATTATAATACAACAACAACAACAACAACAGTGTTTTTATTTTTCTTCTTTGTTTTCTTCTACATAGATAATATCATGCATGTTGTCACCAAGAGCATATTTAAGACACCTTTTACAAAATTCAGCTGGAAACATTAGAAAAGCAGCCGGTAGAGAGTTTTCAACCAACACACAAAGCTAGCTTTAGCCTTATTAGCTAGCTGTCTACAGTTTATAAAAGCTGTAAGCCACAATAGTCCTTACAACTTTCTAAATCGATGAACGGCTGGAATTACTGCTTTTGTCTGAAACCAAGGACCACTGTGTACACAGTAAAAGTTGTGTGTGACAACTGAAAACTTAACAGGCATAGCAACAGTAACTAAGGGACTGGGGCTTAGAGAACGGTCAGTTTGAGCTGAAATATTGTGAAGGCCATCTTTGGCCTAGAATGAATCATTCTCCATGATCTTAACGTCATGCAGTTCTGTTGTGCCTTTACTACAGAGGAAGGAAAGAGGAAGGGCAGTATTTGGATCAAAAGTGAACCATACAGAGCAAGATTATTTAGACCTTGTGTAACATTTTCATACTGTTCAGCTTCTCTTTGCCCTTCACGAACATCAGGGAGGAAAAAGAGTTGGAAAGACAGAGTAAGAAGAGAAAGAGGGAGGAAGAGGGGATTATTTCACATTTCTTCTTCAGGATCTTTAGGGCACACAGTGTGGGGGCTAAAGATAAAGGAAAGGTGGATGGGTGAGGAGAGCGGGATTAGAAAAGTCGGGGAAATACTGAAGGAGGAGTCAAAGGGCGGGAGGAGAGGAAGGACAGAGGGAGGGGCAGAGAAAGAGACTGGCAGCAGTCAAGCAATGCAGAAATCCTATTTGTATTAATTGTAAAGTCTGGGAGCACATCTGCTTGTGATTACACTGGAGACACACACACACACACACACACACACACACACACACATATATATGTGTATGTCATATATAATCTGTGGCTGCTGATTCCTGTGGAGGTCGACCAGACAGATGCCAAGAATGAAACCACTATGAGTTGCCTCTGCATTGCTGTGTATATGTGTGTGTGTGTGTGTCTGTACTCAGCAGTTTAAATGTCTTGTAGCCAAGGTCATGCTCATGCTGCTTACACTCTCTCAAACAGAAAAGTAAACCTTTCTGTCTCATTTTCCTCTCTTGGGTCTCTTGTTTGCCGTATCCTGTTCTCCTCTCCTTTTTCATCACCATTTCTTCCCTCTTGTTTCTCAATTTCTCCCTTTCCTACTTTCTTCTTCCCTTCTCCTTTACCCTCCTGTCCACATATCTACTTTCCTAAAGAATCCAGTAGCTGCTGCAAATAGCAGGCGAAATGTGGGTCAAGTCTCAGATCGCAGGTCATTTCATTAAAGTTGGAGCAGGCTTGTGACCGGGTCAGAAAAGTTCAGCTCTCTAGACTGATATCTGTATGGGGGAATTATTTTAGCAAGTGTAACTGCTAAAAGTCTCAGTTTATAGAATCGCTTAGCAAACTGAGAAAGTGGCGCTTTAAAGCAATAGTTGAACATAAAAATAGATACCTTATATCTGTTTTTTCAATATAAAGCTGTAGCCAGAAAACATGTAGCTTAGCACAAAGGTTGGAAACAGGGGAAACAGCTAGCATGGCTCAGTCCAAAGGTAACAAAAGCTGCCTACCAGCACCTCTAAAGCTCACTAATTAACACGTTATATCTGGCTTCTTTGATCTGTAAAAAAAAAAAAAAAGTAATTATAGTTGGACTGTTTATTGGCCAGTAGCAAAAACAGCAATTTCTCTCCAAAGATTAAAAACAAACAAGATACAACATGTTAATTAGTGAGCTTAAAGGTGCTGGTAGGTGGACTTTGTTACCTTGGGACTGAGCCAGGCTTGCTGTTTACCCCTGCCATATGTCTTTATGCTAAGCTAAGTCAACTGACTGCTGGCTGTAACCTTAAGTTGAAAGAATAGATATGAGAATGGTATACATCTTCTCATCTAACTCTTGGCAAGAAAGATAATGAGTGTGCTTTCCAAAATGCTGAACAATTTCTCTAAAGTTGATTTTGTAACTAGTGGTATGGTTCTTTCAAGAAATTACATGTATACTGTCTTAAGGTATGTCTGCACGCACCAATAAACAAAACATTATTACTAGTTAGCTTCCATGCTAGGTTCAAAGGACATTTAGAGATAGGAAAAGTCAGATGCATCCGAAAATCACGAGTTTAAAGAGTTAAACAGTGAACCATGAGCATGCATAGGCAACGTAATTTAGAATTTCAAAAGTCAGATTAAAGCTCACAACTGCAAGCTCATCATAGCTCTTGACTTATATTTTTTTGCTGCTGTGACAGAATGCTAACAGCAAATACTTTAAGGCTCCAGCATCAGAAGGACACAGAGGAGGAGACACAGGAGAAAATTCTGAAACTGAGGGAAGTAACTTATCAGCACAGATCAAGTCTCTTTTCACATGTGAGACTACTCTGCTGAAACTAGTCGATTCACCGCATAGCCTTCCTCTTCCTATAATTCTAAAATGAATAAAAGTGCTTTAAAAAATGTTCTTAAAACAAGACGGTGAACAGGCAAGAAGAATGTGGAAGAAAAACGGCTGAGCTTAACATCACGAGGCTAGCATGCTGTGTTTGTAGTTCCCACAAGGCTAATTGAGTTTTGGAACTTCCACAAAAGGGTCTTTCATCCAATCTTATTTCATATTAAAACTTTTTATTGCATTTTTTATGTTAATTTGCATAAAACACAGGGTGAACCTAATGATTTGAACATTTTGCAACTGCTCAAATGCTCAAGTTGAGCTGTTTGTTTGATTTATTGATGTGTTTAATATAACATTCTTCTGGGGAAGCAAGATAGACTAGATCTTAGAAAGACGGAGCCTTAAACAGGCTTTATCTCCACAGACATATTCTATGTTTGCAAACAGTAATGTGCTGTCAAGTGCAGAGTGAGCAGATCTACCTCTTGCAACCACTTGATATAAGTTGCTGTAGATGAATGTCAGTTTTATAATGGAAATGGAAAAAACACATCACCTTTATTCTTTCCAAAACAGCAAAGAACAGAGCAATAAAATTGACCTTATATCCACTTCATTATTTTTTCCCCCTAAGCAATTGGAAACTCAGCAGCTTTGCTGTTTATGCCTTATAAATATTCAGCCATGATAATGTAGAGGGGTTATTGGGTTTGGGATACTACAGGGAGTGCAGCACAGATGGACAAAGACAAAAAGGTGTGTGCGCGAGGGTCTAAATGTGCGTTTTGCATAGAGGGCAGCCACAGTGCAAGAATGTGCATTACAATCATCAGCATTAACGTTTAAATATCTGTCGAAGTTGGATCTATGCTGGTGGCATCCTTTGATAAAAGCAGTTGTAAGTTTGTGAGACAGATGACGGTATGTGTGTGTGTTTCTGTTTTTCATGGACTCATCCCATATGGTGGTAATGTGACTCTATGTAAATACAAACTCTATAAATTTGAACCAGAGAGGAAGGGCACCATCTGGCACAAAGCTCGTTTTATGCAACCACAAGGACAAAGACAAGACCAACACAAGAGAAAGAAGACATGAAACCACAGGGTTTCATCCCAAATCAAAACGCCTCGCCAAACCGGAAATACAAAGGACACAAAGCAACAACAGCAGCTTTTTGGCATCAATACACACTGTCCATGGTGACAAATTTAAGAAGACGAGCATATGTTCGTTTTCATTATACGTTTTATCTTTTGGATGTAATTTTTACTCAAGGTCATTTTGGTCACAGTGTCATTCTTAAACAGGCTACTCTACTATGAATTGTGGCGTTTGTCACTATTATTAACGCCCTTTTATCCAAGAAAGTTGTTCAGGGTCATTTGACATAAAAACAGTCCTCAGGATATTAACTGTCATGTGTCGTAAATGATGCCACTATGTTTTCTCAGCTGACCTTGTAGAGGGAATTTACCCAGGGAAAACTAATGAAACCACACTCCACTGCACTCTACTGCACCGCATGATGCTGCACTATTTTGTATTACAGTGGGCTGTGTTGTATTATTCTAAACTGTCATATATCATATCGTCTGTATAGTCCGATCACATCCACCGAGGCAGTGTGTATTTCCTGTCAAGCCCCAAACACACACTCATTGTAGGACACAGTGGGACTTCTTCAGGCTGCTATAGTGTTCTTTACTTTAACAAAACCATTTGACATTTTTATTCCTAAATGAATAGGCTTTCAATTATTATTTTTTGGATTCAACAGACTTTCTGTCTGTCCACATTGTATTTCTATGTACTAGCTGTTAACAGTAGACAGCATGTGGATTAAAGCCCCTGAAAAGATGGTTTCAATACTTAATTATGCATCTACAACAATACATATTCATGAATAAATAATAACAAATCAAAGGTAAAGTTCTTAGTTGTTATCATTATTATTCGTTTAACAGTCAAAAACTAATCTGCCTCATCAGGACTCTGTGGATGTGGTTTGTCTCTTAACTTCCATTTTTAAGGAAGTGACATCACCACATCCACTTCAGATACTGCAAAGTTACTGACGGCGTAAACTAACTAACTAAGATTAGATTTGATCATAAACCTGTCTGATATGCACCCATATCAGATCCACATAGTATTAGAGTGTAACAAAGACCAATGAGTAATCTGTGTTTTGGATGAAGAAATATTGCATCAGCAAATCTGTTACCAACACATTTTGACCACTCACCATGACAGTTACATGACTAGCTGATCTACTTAGTGCCACTACGCCAAAGGACTGCCACGGAAGAAATTCTCACCTTTTCTTCCAGCTCTGGCAGTCCTTCATGCTGTATGTTATGTTGTGAAACTGGTCAGATATTTGCCAAAATGCAGCAGTAACGTGCACAAGCTGCATATGTCCACCTATACAATGTAACCTATTCCCACTTCCGGTGTCGACAGGAAGTCTAAAGGATAAAACCACAGAGTCGGAGCACTTCCTTGTTGCTGAAATGCACAAGGTCAGTAAAAAAAATGTCAGAGAGGTTTTGAGCAGCTCT
Organism: Nannoperca australis; assembly: GCA_036023655.1. Classification (NCBI taxonomy): domain Eukaryota; kingdom Metazoa; phylum Chordata; class Actinopteri; order Centrarchiformes; family Percichthyidae; genus Nannoperca; species Nannoperca australis. The sequence goes on from JAVQJD010006195.1 coordinate 11,154, forward strand.
GTCCATGGTGCTAAGACTTGGCTGTAATTCACACACACACAACAGACAAACATGCTCACACATCCTGCAATATGTAAACACATGAATGTATGGTAACAGAATAAATGGAACTTCATACATGTGTGCTTATGTGTGTGTTTCTGCTTGTATGCTTGTGGTGTGTGTGTGTATAGAGACATGACATTACAGATCAGGTTGGAGCCTGCCTGAGATGCAAGTGTGTGTGTGTGTGTGTGTGTGTGTTATTATCCCACTGGAAGCATGTCCTCCGAGAAATGTTAGCAGCAGTATTGTGATGCAGATGTCCTCAGACACTGAGGCTCTGAAGGTACCAGCCTCCCACACAAACTCAGGAACCATTAAAATGACACACATCACGTGAATAATTGTTTATTGTGTTTGTATGCGTGTGTGTGTGTGCCGCTGCATGCTCCAATCTGTGTATGTATGTGTCGGGTATTCCAGTAATGATCGACCCTCGACTCAGTCTCACCACACTGACGCATCGGTGTTGCTTTAAATGCCCGTCACCATGGAAACAGGCAGCCGGCGTACAGGTCTGGTACACAATGGTCTCTCTCTTTTTCTCTCTCTCTCTCTCTGTCGTTCTCTTTCTGTCACTTTCCCTCTCTCCACCCCTGCTGCTCCACCTGTCGTTTACCCAATTGTCTCCCTCGCTCCCCCCTTTCTCTCTCCCCACACCTCCCTCTTCTGTCTGTTTCTTGCCTTGATTTTCATTCATTCATGTCAGTCTTCCCTCTCCAAGGTTTCCCCCTCCTTTCTCCCTCTCCCTCTTTTCATTCAGTCCGACGTTTTTACCTCTCTCTCAATTCATTCATGTCAACCTTGCCGCCATGCTCTCACATCTCTGTCTCTCTCTCCTTTCATCGCTCTCTCCACTTGTCACGCCATCCTCTTCGCCGCTTTCCCTTCATCCATCTCTGTCTACCTGTGCTTCATCTCCTTTAATTCCTTCTATCTCTATCTTCTTTCTCTGTCCGTTTTTTCTTTCCTCTAAGCTCTGTGTGTGGAGAGAGCTCTGATGTCAGACACAAACACACACACAAATGCTCACAGAAGTATTCAACACATTAGAGCTCAGATATACCAATATATTACAGCAAAGATATACTTATGTGTGCATATATACACACACACACACACACACACACACAGACATGATGGCTGCCACACATGTAATGTGTTCCTTGGGAGCATTAGGAGTGTGCATCCTTAAAAATGAATTTTACATGTCTACAATTAAGCCCATGAACAGAGGGGGCAGTGTTTCAGGATGTGAAGTAAGGTCAGGAGCCGACAGCAACAACGCTGGCGAGCTTTGAAGAAAAACTAATAGAGAATGTTACTGTGACCTTAGAGCAAGGCAGTAACATTTTTAAACAAGTTTAAAACACCATGATACTGGTTGAAATGCAATATAGAACATATATGCATGTTAAAATACAATTGAAAAATTGACTTAATAAGAAATAAAATGCACCCTTATTCAGTTCAATCCCCCCCTCGGGTTTTGCTGCTGCAGCCTTACTTGGTCTGGTATGACCAGTAGGCTTTAGTGGCTAATATTAGCTAATGTTAGCAAACTTTACATAGAGATTGCTGTTCACATTACTGACTCAGTTTGCTGACTGTATTTTAGTATTTGCCATTTTCCTGTAATTACTGTCTTTTGGCTATTTCCCAGCTAAAGTTAAGTAGACTTGCTTTAGCATGAGCAATGCAGGGACCTCCTCGAGTGTCCCCATTATGGTAACTTTGTGCAAAATGTTGAATTCTCACAAAGACATTCTGCTGTCAGCCAGGAATGATTCTTTATCTGCTGCCGAGTGGAGTGAACATTGCTGCTTGCATCACAGTTGTTTGTCTACACATAGGCATTGGTAAAGGTAATCATGAGTCTTATGCAGATACACAGCAATAAAATCAAATATGCACCTGTGGCACAAACACAGTAGCAGACAGTATTCAACACCATGGCCTCACCTTGCCGAAGCTGCCCTTGCCCAGCACCATCAGGAAGTTAAAGTCAGCCAGCTTCATGCGATCTTGGTTGCCATTGGAGTCGAACCGCGATGCAGCATTGGCCGACTTGCCTTCTGTGTTCTTGCCTGGACCAATCTTAGCCCTCTAGATGACAGAGAGAGAAAACAGGGCACTGATTTAGACACAAAGTCCAACATTCAAAGAGACCGCAGGCTGTAAGTGGACTAACAGAGGGCTGAGTTGGCTCATGACTCTTCATATTTAAGCCTACTAACATTAAAAAAGGTATGGTGGGTTGATGGTAAGTTAGGGCCTTTCAACAGTATTTGTTATTATTTAATTATTCACTTTCCCCAACCACATTTGTCTGATTGGTCCTGGGGTTGAAACCAGCAAACAAGGTGCTGTTTTTTTATCATTTTAACTTTATCTAAGATCACTGCCAAGAGTCAAATCAACAAAAGATATGAGAAACTTGACTTTATACTAACATTTTAGGCAGAAACACATACTTCACACGTCAAGGTTTAAACAAATTTGGAAAGAGAAGAAAACTTGACTCTCCCTAAACATTTAGAGTCTCTTCTTCAAAGTTTGGGGCAGTTTAATATCACAGAGAAAACATTTTTGTTAGAGCGACAGGAAAGGACGTGATGAATATGTTAAAAAGGGAAAAGTTTTTAGCCTTTTGATTCATTCCATTTCATTTATTTTGCATAGGCACTTTACACACCAGTTCACACTTTCCATAACAAATATGGCCTCCCTGTGAGTCTGCCACTCTATTCAATCATGACTGTCACCACTTCCCTTGTTTCTGTCCTTTAACCACTTTCTCCTACTCACTCTGAAAGTTTTCTTTCTCTAAAATTCATTTCTACTTCATCTTTAAAAATGTGGCCTGCGTCTCTGACTCTCCATTAATTCACGTCTGTCACCATTTCCCTTTCTCTCTCCTCTATTCACTCTGTTTCATTTCCAACTCTCTCTCTGTCTCTCAAATCATTTGTCTCTGTCTCGACCTTAAGTAAGAAACTATTAAAATCTTATAATCTAATCAAATTCTAATCTTATTCTCCACTTTGTTAAGACATGCTTCAATTTAAAAGTAGTCTTAAGACAAAATACCTGCACACTCAGACACACAGGTGCAAGATGAGTACATCTTATCCTATTTTATCTTAAATTGCTGATCCACGCTGAGGCTCTCTGCACTTCTTCTGTCTTGTGCAGTCATTTCTCCGCTGCCTTGTCTTGAAAATTGTCAAAGTGAAGCATCCAAGCACTGTTCTCCCTGCACTGTTTGCTGTGTGTGTGCGTGAGTGGTGCAACCCATACGGTTCTCGACTCATCAATGGATAAAAGGCTCTATCTGTCTCCATCTGTTCTGAGACACACACACACACACACACACACACACACACACACACAGGAGCAGTTGAGGTATTTGTGAGCAGCAGAGCATGCTGAAGGCAACACTCTCAAAGCCTTCAGAGATTAATGCTGCTCTCTCTGTCTGTCTCTCTGTCTACAGCCGTGTGTCCAAGTATCTTTGTGCACATTATAAACGGTGAGCCAAAAAAAAGGGATGAATGGCAGCAGCAAAATCAAATACTTTCCTTAAAAAAATAAATATAGTTTTAACACCGACTTGAGGTGGTTTTTGCTTTTGTGGATGAATAGTATTTATCCACTGAAGTGGTGATGGAAATGCATCTGTACAAGTCATTATGAAGTAGCAAACAATCATCTGTCTCATCCCAGTTACTATTCTAACACAGCCTCTGTGCAGCAACGCCTCTGACATGTAATAACTTGACTATTTAAAAACTATTCTTAAGGATCTTTACCCAGTTTCCTCTCTTCTAATGATTATAAAGTTTGCATTCAAGACATCAATGCATTATATCACCACCTCCACGACACATAATGTACCATAAGGCGATAACTAAATCTGCATTTTATCATCTCAAACAAATAGCAAGAATTAGAGTTCTCATGTCCAGACTTGTGCATGCCTTCATTAACAGCAAAGTGGACTACTGTTCTTAAAATCATTACACTCGCTTCCTGTTTCTCATAGAATAGATTTTAAAGTGCTGCTGCTAGTTTAAAAATTGCTCAATAATCTTGGGCTGGTTGATCCCACTGGTTGTATCTGGAGACAGAACCAAACAGGGTGAAGCAGCTTTTAGCTATTATGCTGCACACTGATGGAACCAACTTCCTCTAGATCTCAAATGCGCCCCGACTTTAGCCACTTTCAAACCTACAATGAAAAACTCAGCTGTTCTCCTGTGCATTTGCACAAAGTGGTTTCTCTATTGTACTTTTATTTCCTTTGTTGCACAGGCAACATACATCTTTTTACTGCACCGTAACTGTATTTTCTATCATTTTATTTCATTTTCATCTTATTTTTCTCTTTTCTTTACTTTACAATTTTATTAAAATGTCATTTTATTTAATTTTACAATGTTATCATGTCTATCTAATGTTTTTCTTCGTATATGTAAATAATTTTGAATTACCTCTTTTTTGAAATGTGCTATATGAATAAAGCTGCCTTGCCTTGTGTGAACGGCTGTATGTGTGTGTGTGTGTGTGTGTGTGTGTGTGATAGCTGGCCCCTCGAGAATGTGTCTCAGTGTACGTCTGAGGACCATGACCTTGAGGAGATGGAGGAAAAGAAAAACAGATAAAGAGAGCCAAACACACAGGGGGCCACTGAAGGTGACAGGGGACAAAATAGATAAGTGAAGGAGAGGAAGGGAAGCAAAGTGAAGACAGTGAGGAGGAAGAAGGGAGAGAAATGGAGGATAGAAGACTACAATACCTCCCCATGAAGCCAATATCCAGACCCTTAACTAAACACACTACTAACAATGAAAATTATTTTATTTCACAGCACTCTTAACTACAATCGGTTGGTAAAAATGTGTTTAATATTAGGGGACCAGAAATAAAACTGTAGGAGGAAACACGAGTTACAAAGACACAAAGTGAAAAGATTCTGAAATGGGAACTTACAGACGTTTTGTCTAAAAAGCCACATGAACTAGTTTCATCCTCAGTTAGTTAAAGTCAGCGGGGAAGGATCTCTAATCAAAACTTTATAGGTAAGTGTTTCCTAACCAACAGAACACTGTGACTCCTACACTGCAACACCCACTGAAGAAGAAATAATTTAGGTCTGATATTTAGATCAAAGGCTATTTAGCAACACTTACTTGATACTGCTCAGAGGCTCCATACAGAGGTAATAAAATCCACCTACCAGCACCTTCCATCAATTTATGTACAGATTAAAGAAATGGTAATACAACATGTTCATTAGTGAGCTTTAGATGTGCTAGTAGGCGGATTTTGGACAAAGCCAGGCTGTTCCCAGTCTTTGTGACTGACTACCACTGGGGCTAAAGGAGGGACAGGTGAGGAAAACAAAAGCAAAATTGCCCCCAAACAGCTCCACTTAACTCTGCGATCAACACGCCACAGAAAGACTCTGATGTTTTGTGGCTTAGCATCAGCAAGACAGAAGGAGAAGCGGAAAAGAGAAGAAAAAAAGAGGAAAAGCACAGAGCGGGTTTATCCTCTCCACTGCCAAATGTGTTAATGAGTGGGCCTACTGGTCAGACACACACGTCTGGACCTGCAGTGTGCCAGACCGGATGGTACTAAAAGTGTGCCTGCCAACTGCTAACAGCTCTCCCAGAGAGGCTCTCACTCAGACACACACACATGCATAGAGCACACACACACACACACACACATTCACAAGCATACCATACTGGCACATTCAAACACCTGCAGGCACACACTTGCGAACGGTACAAATGCGCACACACCTCAAATTTCTGCCGGAGCTCCTCGTTGCCCTCCTCCCCCTCCGGAGCGACGGGAACATTAAAGTACTCGCCTTCTTCCTGGGAGAGCAGCTTAAACCTGAAGAGAGAGAGAGAATATTTCCAGTCAAATCAATTCCCAATTAGTTTATACAATTTAAGCGTTTAACTGCTGCCATTAGCTGAAGCTGCTGACAGTTAGTGCGCCGATTTAAAGTCCTAAAGAATAATCAGCAGATTATTTAGTAATTCACTCTCCTTCATGGTGAGCTAGCAAAGCCTGACCGAGACGGGCCCAAAACACAGTTGAGATGCTTATCAATTGACTAAATCAATAGGATACAATTTTTTATATTGACTCCATTACAACTGATGCCACAACCTCGTATCTCATTGGCATCACCGCCGTATTCATAGTAAATAAAATTGTTATGGTTGTTTATGCTTTCATGACACACAGATCTCAGCTTTTGACATTCACACAGTTGATCTTTGTTTTTTTCCCAGGCTTTCGTCCTCTCAGAAAATGTGGATCCACTTGGTTGTTACCATTTTTATCTGTTTTATTCGTTT